>JAUZSU010186768.1:0-23933 GCA_034780255.1 Parotocinclus maculicauda
TGTGTGCTCACTTCACTTATATATATATAAATAAGATAGATATAATAGATAAATAAGTGAAGTGAGCGCACACACACACACACACACACACACACACACACACACACACACAGATATATATAAATAGATAAATACATATATAAACAACTGCGGAATTGAGGTACATGAGAACATTTGGTTGTAGGTTTATTTCCTCTCCACATACAGAGTTTACACATACAGAGCATTACGCACTGTTTTTACACATTCAAGTATTTCATCAAACGCTATAGGACACTTTAGAGACACCGTTACACACATCTTTAGAATGTAGGAGGAGACTTAGACACCCCGAGGTACCCCAGACTCTCCACACAGCAGAGATGGGAGTTCTGGCTCTTTGAGGAACCGATCCTTTCAAAGAGGTTCATTCTTATATTCTGGCTAATTTATTTATAGTTCAGAATTCAATCATGG
This sequence comes from Parotocinclus maculicauda, assembly GCA_034780255.1. Classification (NCBI taxonomy): domain Eukaryota; kingdom Metazoa; phylum Chordata; class Actinopteri; order Siluriformes; family Loricariidae; genus Parotocinclus; species Parotocinclus maculicauda. The sequence continues at coordinate 457 of JAUZSU010186768.1, forward strand.
GTAACTCTTTTTTTTATAAATCAAACATTCACTTTTAGCATTTATAAGGTACGATTTGGATGAGATTAATTCAAATGTACACATCACACCAATATTTACTCAGTTGGTGGAAATCCTTACATATAACATATATAATATAATCCTTATATATAACATATTGATCATCATTTTATTTGGCTTTTCAGGTTTCATTGGAAGAATTTCATAAGGTGGCGCCACATCCCCTTCCTTCGACAGTGAGATCACTATTTTGTATTTTAACCTCACCTAAAAAACATTATGGCACAATAGAAACTAAGCAGACTACAGATAACTTCCATGCAAAACAATTTTACTGTGAAAATTAAAAATGAAATGAAGTGAAGTTAAGGCAGCTTGGACAATTTGTAAACAAAAAGTCTCTCAAACAAACGGTTAACATCTGCTAACCGGATCTCATCGTTTACTTCAAATAACCTTTTAGTAAACACCCTTATCCAGTAGTGGGTTAATGGTTTTGTAGCAGCTCGGGATTTGAACCATAGACATTCAGGCTATGGTCCAGTACTTTACCCACTAGTCTATCCTACACAGAGTATTTACTCTTTTTTAAATAAATGTTGGGGTTGTTAAAATAAAAACTGCCGGTAGATGGCAACCAAAGTGCACAAATGAGGTGCAGCGTCACTTACAAAAAAGGTTTTGCAAGTTTCAATTTTTTTTTCCCAATAAATATGACAGGTTTGTACCAATTGCAACAAAATAAAGTTTTTTTTGTGTCTTACTAAGGATTTGCATTTTTAATTGTATAGTACAGAATAACGTTATAGGCACACAGAATTGTATTATTATATTTACATGGTATATAACCATCCACACAGGTTTTCTCATTATTGTTCTAATCTAATCGATATTAACATTTGTAAATGTTTACAGTCATTGCCATTTTATAAAGGCTAACACCCTAACGTTTTATTATGTTGATGAATGACTAAGGTAGTTTGGTCTGCGTTTTACCTTACTACAGTAATGCAGGGTGTTCCTAAGCACTCAGGTAAAAATGAAAAATAGAAATATCTTATCACAATATTACACTTGGAGCACCAATTTATATGTCCAGAGATCACAGATGGCGGGTGTAGCTGTGCCAGAGAGACAGATGCCACATCACAGGGTGGGCAGGAATCTATGAGATAAGCTAATTAAAGGTTTTCATAACTCTTTTTATTATCTTTACCTGGGTTGCCAATAATTCTGGATCTGACCGCAGATTTAATGCTTTTACTGGGCAATCCCTGAGTAAGTCTGCTGACTCAGCAGAGCAAGGTAATGTGCAGCAGATGTGTTTCCAGAAGACCTGCTTGGTTGTGATCAGGAACTTTTTCCACACTGAGCTGGAAAGCTATTGGCCATTAACAAGGTCTACAAAAGCACATATGCTGACGTATAATGATACTTTTAGAAAGCCACGCCAAACCCTGCTGTGCTTGTGGAAGGAATGTTTTACGTATTCTCCATGCCTTGCTTCCTTTCAGCTCTCTCTTGGCAGATAAGCAGTGTCACATTTCCCGCCAACATCTGTTTTTAATAGCACCTACAGGATGTGCAATAAAACAACAGTGGCTTACTATTGATATTGTATAGACATGGACAGTCTACAGGTTCTGTGAGTGTATTCTGTTTTTTTATTGTTGTTGTATAGTAGCCAGTAGAAGGCAGTCCTAGAGTTCAGCTTCACACTATCTTCACCTCATTGAGAGGTGTGTACATTTCTTCTCTCAATGAGCGCCACACAAGCAGACATGATTTGGATTACCTTCTTTTGGCTTCATATGTTCCCAAACCTACAAGCATTGCCCAGCTTAATTCTGGTAAGTGTTATTTTATTACTGCTACCATTTAATGATTTCATTCCATCCAGTCTTTTAATGCTTACTTAAACAACAGATTATATCTTCCAACGTTCACAGCTTTTGGTTTTCAGTTCATGTTAATGACATAACAGGGTAGATGACAATCAAATGCTGTCTTTTATAAATAGGATATAAACAATGCCACACTCAATAAATCTGAGATGTTAGCTGACAGCTTCATGGCTCGAAAGCAAAAGGAATACAGTGCAGATAAAGAAAAATGCACGATGCCTTGCGAGCTTACAGCAAAACTCCTCCTGGATGAGAAGCATTCTGTATGCAGTATGTATTTATCTTTATCTATGAAACAAGGTTTCTTAAAAATGCTTCAAGCCCTTTTGTAATAGATCTTCTGCGTTAATCAGGTAACATCCAGCATGCCATGACAACATATACCAGAAGTACCAGAAAGCTAATCAGAGATCTAATTGATGAGCAGCAGAAGACCTTGGAATTTCTCTCAAGCCAGGTATATGCATTTCATTTTAATTTTTTATATCATGCAAAGACTTAACACAAACCGATTAGCATATTTCTCTTTTCCAAGGTGATGGACCTCATGACTAAAGTCAACACTCTGAGTTTAGAGATTCAGAGGAGCAACAGTGACACGTCTTCCGTGAAGCTCATGCATGCTCATGGTACCACATGCATGCCCCTGTGGTAAATAATACATACGAATCATTTTGAAATGTTCACAAGATGTGACGTTTACAGGCAGAGACTGTAGCGACATCAAGGAGACATTAGAAATGCTATCACCAAAAATTCCAAGTGGCGTTTACATCATTCAGCCTGAAAACTCGGATCTTCTGTTTGAGGTAGAACAATAAGCTTACATTGTGTTGTTCAGCTACATATTTGTCCTCAACAATTATTTAGCTCTAAATATCATTGATTATTTGGTGTAGGTCTTTTGTGAAATGGATTACATGCAAGGAGGCTGGACTGTAATCCAGAGGCGGACTGATGGTCTCACTGACTTTAAACGTACCTGGTCAGAGTATGTGGATGGATTTGGACCCCTACTAGGTCAGCATCACTCCTGGTCTCTATGTCCCACCCCAAAGAGCACTGATACTCAGGAATTTACCTCTAGAGAACCTGGAGGTAATGCAGTGGAATTCACATTGAAACAGGAAACTGTACGAAGCACAACAACCTAGACTTGTACAGCACCATAAACCAATACCACACTAAGTAATGAAATTCTATAGCACCTGTAACCGAAATTAACTGTGTTTGGCTGCCATCTACGATACCCAAAATCACCTTTCAAATTTATCACTTCAAACTCTAGACACTAGTGGTGGTGTGCTGAAAACCTGTTTAACCCCTTCTTGATTATTTTGGGTTTATATGTCGCTGCTTGGCTAGTGAAACCCAATCCAACAAATTAATAACTAACAATTCTTGTGCTGATGTTGCATGGAGAGGCAAACTGGACCTTAGTAGAGGATTAAGCATACTACATTAATTTCTATACATTATTTAGATGAGTGATCAACTGCAAACCAGGCTTTTATAAACCACCATCAGTTCCTGAGCTCCTAGCTGAACACAAGTGAATCCCTGCCATAAAAAAGAGTGCGATCAGAGATCAGAGAGGAGCAGAAGAAGAAATCAACTTCATGTTAATACTCATGGTTATGGATGTAATGTTAAGGTGTCAGCTGCTCTATACCTTTACCTATCTGAAGTATATTTATGCATTATGCCTGTCTTTAGGAGAACACTGGCTTGGTTTGAGGAAGGTTTTTGGTATCGTTAACCAGAAGAACACGCGTTTCCAGCTGCACATATCCCTTGTGTCTCAAAACGACTCCACAGCGTTTGCCTCTTATGACAACTTTGGGCTTGAAGACGAGAACAAATCCTTTGCAATACAACTTGGTAGATATGTTGGTAGTGCAGGTAAGATGTGCACAAAAAATCCCTAAAATACAGAACTAAATATAATAATGATGATTGAGAATACAGCAGATTTGGATTGAATTCTGTGGCACATGTGAAATGCTCATACATACACACACTCACCGATCACTATTAGGTAAATCTACTCTTTTGTACATTGTTGTCCATTGGATCAGTTCCACTTACCATATAGATGCACTTTACTGTTCTAGAATTGCAGACTGCCGATCTGTTTGTCTACACACATCTTTGTTAGTCCCCTTAACTCGGTTCTTGATTGGTCAGGACCCCAGACGGCACTGATGTGGTGCTGTGTCAGTATGTGTTCTACTGGTAAAAGTGGATCAGATGCAGCAGTGCTGCTGGATTTTTAAACACTGTGTTCTCTCACTCTGACACATCTACCATTTTGCTCCACCTTCTAGAAGTTAAGTCAGCGAAAGCAGCTCATCTGTTGCCGCACAGTTTGTATTAGTCATCCTCCAAACCTTCATTAGTGCTCCCACTATGCTGCATATAGGATGCTAGTGGCGGGACAGTTTTGGTTGGTGGACTACTTTTAGTCCAGCAGTGACAATGAGGCTCTATAAAAACTCCAGCAGCACTGCTGTGTCTGATCCAGTACATATTAATATTTTATATTACTTGCCTATGCTTTAAGTGATGTTTTGTTGACATGTATTAGATTTCGATTTAATTCTCAGTGATTTTGGTAATAGTGCAAATTGTATGATTGCAACTGAAGGAAGCATGATTACACAATGCAGACTGTTAATTTGGAATATGCCATAAGTATTCATATTACTAATGAGCAGTTGATAAAAGACCACAGAGCAAATCTTAAATTACTTTAGGTGACAAATCTAAAAAAAGACTAGATAAAATTTGAAAAAAAAGTGACCAGAAGTCATATGGATATGTAAATCTGTCTGCATTTGCATACTGGAACATGACTGGCTATATTTTATGATACAATAACCCTTACCCATCACATGTCCAATACTATCTCAAACATTTGAACTTGAAATGATAACATACTGCTGACAAAAATTATGAAATATCCCCTAATTTTTGTAAGCCTTGTATATTGTTTATCTCTTTTCCCTCCTCCTGTAAAGGTGATGCCTTTAGAGGATATGAGCAAGAGCAGAATCAGGACACGGCACCTTTCAGCACCTTTGATGTCGATAACGATGGTTGTTTCCCATTCTGCACGTTTGATGATAAAGCCGTGGAGAGCTGCAGTGTTAATTACAACAACACAGGCTGGTGGTTTAACCAGTGCGGCAAGGCAAATCTCAACGGTTCCCCTCTGGATCAGGATCGCTCCACTCAGTCACACCTTCACTGGGACACATGGACTAAAAACGGAGAACCAGTCAGCATCAAGTCAGTAACGATGAAGATCAAAAGAGCTGAAGGCTCAAACCTGAAATAGGATTCTTCAGAGTAAGCTTTTTAGATTTTGTGCTGGTGTATCAGACTGCATGTTTTATTTTGGATGTATAAAGGGATTACTTGAAAGTACTGTGAAGTGATATTTCCTAACAATTTACATTCGCAGCATTTTGCAGACGCTTTGATCAAATGTGACATGCAAGTGTTACACGTAAAAGTACCACAGACCCAGCCTGTCCGAGCCTTTGGCGAGGTGGAACACACACATAAATGCATACACACATACATACACATTCATATTTGGATCTTAATGAGGATTATCAAAGGCACCAGAGATCCAATGAACCCAGTGCCAGGAACCACATGGTTTACAAATCAGTGCTCTAAGCAGTGAGCTAGTGGCTGAGCTAGCTAACTGGTTTGTATCCCACATCTGGGGAGGTGAGGTCTGTCTATTGGTTGTGGAGTTGCATTCACTTCATTGCACTATAAAATGTGGTACTGGCACCCAAACTCAGAAGGGTCCAGATGATGTGTGGGTCTCTGGCATGTTTGTGTAATGCTTATTAAGGTCCAGATTATGGAGCTTTATCATCAAGATGATAGTTCATTGATCAGTTCATTGATTTTTTTACTCCTCCCTAATCCCTTTCCTGAATGTTTTTGTTGACTTTAAGTGGGGAAAACTGTTTTTGTTATACGGTACTGTGCAAAAGTCTTAGGCTGTCATTACATTTGTTGTTTTAGCAATTTTATTATAACAAACTTAAGATATAATATATCAATAAGAAATAACATACTTGCGACAACTGGACAAAAAAATTAAACTTGGATTTGTCTCTCCATAATGCTCTTTTCCACTGAGCTTTATTCCAGTTTTTGTGAGCTGTAGCATATCTTATACTTTCCAGCCAGTTTGCCTTCCAAAAAAGTGGTTTCTTGGCTGCTGACTTCCAAAAAGACCATTCCTGATCAAGCTTTTTTAGACTGTAGAACAACTTGGCATCCTGAAAAATCTGCGAGAAGCTGCTGCTATTGCTCAAGTATAGGGGGTGACCACCAAATACTTGGCACCATAGCCTATATAAGCTGTTTTGTTTTTCAGTTTTTTTTTAAAAGCACATACAAATTCCCTGTATTGTATGGTTGTATTCAAATAAAGAAACTTGTATAGATAAACTATATATATATATATAATTGCTAAAACATTGTAATATCTAATCTAATGGTGGTTTGTTGCACAGCACTTTTTTCTGAGTTTAGGGGTATTTTCTATGATTTTTCATACAATGATATGATGAGGTCTAATTTAAGTATTTGAACCACAGTTTGCTAACAGAACGGTCCATTTTAGGATTTCTGTGCTGACTCGTTTGTTTATAGAAGTTCATACCATGTCTGGACGTAGAATTAATGACTGCTGTTGTGCTGGATGATGAAAAACAGCTGCCACAAGTGACTTAAACTTTTTCACACAATGAGAAACAATACTGGAAACAGTAACAGCTTACAAGGCACTTTAGGCAGCAAGCCACATTTCTAAGCATTTACCATTACCACCAATACATTACCACATTTCTTATAGTGGGAGGCCACAGTATCTTTTTGGAGGCAGCAATTATTAATACACTGGGCCAGTCTGCTTTGTGTCTGGGTTTCGACTGGCATTGTTATCCCAAAGTAAATACACCAGTTCGTATCTGTACATGTTACACCATCTGTGCTGTGTCTCTTCAGACCTCAGTACGGTTTGTCCTTTCAGAGACTAAACAAAAGCTTCAGCAAAGAACCATATAAACATGATCTTGTGAAATGACAGCATGATTGGGTGAAACCAACAGAAAAGGGTCTACTGATCTCAAACATGTCAGACAGTCAAAGTCTGTTGACACACAAAAATTATATCAAAATACCTTAGTGTTGACTTTGGGCTCATTTGCTGCTTCACAGCAAACAAGACCTTAAGGTTGTGCACTGGTGTTGGGCGATATGTCGTGACTTACTGTTGGCACTACATTTAAACTCAATGGTGTCTGATGGAGTTATGATCTGGGCTCTGTGCAAGGAAGCCAAGTGGGCAGGTCACAAAACTTATGACTTGTTTTCAGTATTTTACATACAACTGCATCCTATTGTCAAAATTCCTTTTTAATGCACTGGGTAGTACTACTGCTTGTGTCCTTGTCTGATTAATACATTAGTAAACAAAACCTCCTTATGCATTACAGCAAATTGTTTGCAGTCTGTGACGATCAGTCACCAGAAAATGAGCCTAAAATAGTCTTGGACCTCATATGAAGCACTATCAACATGAGAAACAAAGCAAGACAGTGGGTTCCCATGACCCTCTCTGTGGTTTGTACCTTTTGACCCTATCAGCTGCATTCATATATCCTTGAGGAGCTTTCTGAACACCAGAGTGGCTGTGCACGCACGTAATCACTTATAGAGGTTTCCTTGCATGCAAACACATACATATATTAGAGGAAAAGGGAGGATGAGAAGAAAATGGGACACGAAGGGGAGTGTGTAGTACGATTGGTCAGTCTGGAATTCCATTGAATGTATTTCCCACAGCTGGATTCTAAGACCAGAACACAGGAAATTGTTTCCTGGGAATATGGACACTGACTCACCATTAGACATCATCTGCTTCTCTTTCAAAAGATTTTGCTGAACTGCAAATGGGAATCAGGCTTTTTTTCAAGGCAACTACCAAGAGATTCAGAAGTCAGCTACCAGAAGTCATTGTAGTTTTAATGGCTCGTTAGTGCTATGTTCTGGTGATTTTATTAAGGTCTTCCAATCTGTAAGGCAAAATGACATTAACACGTCATTGTAGAGTCGTTTTTAAAAGGAGACACATTTGGAAGAAGAAGAACCATACACAGAATTATGCTAATTACAGGACTTAAATCACTGGCCAACTTGAACAACCACAGGATCGAGGAGAACTCTGCCAACATACACTGTATTATCTCAAGTTTTACCAGGACCATAATAAAGGACTGTGGGAGAAGGTGCCTGAAATTATTACACAGTCCATCCATTACTGCTGTTTGGATCACTGGTGGTTTCCATGCCTTAACAGGGTTTGAGGTTCTTTGCTTCAGTTGGAAAAATGAATCACAGGAGACCTGTTTCGCAAGATAAAAATCAATCAAATCTCCACACAGATGGAAAGAGGATCAGAAGTAAAGACAATCTTCTGGTGAATGATGAATTTGGTGAGGACAGTTACAGCTGTTATGGACTTTACCATAGGTGAGTTTCCTTTACATCTATATATGGGTGAGAAAATACACTCTTCCATGTATTGCTCAAATTGAATTTACATTGCATATGTACAAGTACATGCTCATTAGAATGACTCATATAAATACCAAAATGTTAAACAGCATAAACCAAATTCAAACGTGATGTAAAAAAGTAGCTCTGACCCTAAACTTCACTTTTATAACATTTGTGATGAAACTACCGTACGACTAATGTTGTACAATTGATAAATGGCTTTTAAAAACTGAGTTTGTGCTGTTAAATCTTATCCAGTGGACATAGACTACTGCTAAAAAAAACTGTTGACTTTTTAAATTGAAAATGATTTAACCATCCCTCTGAACCTTAAACATAAAGCAGCCCTGAACACATTGAAATAAATATAATATAAAGTAACATAAGATGTGGGCAAATTTCCAGATTATCCACACAAATTTTTGTAAGTTTTTATAACTAAGCTTACTTGTTAAATATTCTTTAAATATAGGTAAAAAAAAAAAGAGAGATTGTTCCCTGTGGTGGTTGTGTTACCTTCATTCCATTTAAATTAACAACACGTCCTTTGACAGAGTTTCTCCAACATTTTATATTCAAACTAAAATGCATAGATCAAGATCTGTAACACTAGTCACATTCTGTAATTGCCAAATTGCTGTAGTCTTGAAAAAAAATACAAAAAAGTTCATATTTAAGCACATTTTGTCTAAAGATAGAAAACACTGCATTGCAACATAAGAACCTTATGCCATCTGTGAGACATGGTGGTGGTAGCAACATGGTTTAGGCCTCATTTGCTACATCTGTTCCAGGACATTGTACCATCATTGATGGAAAAAATACTTAAGAATTATACCAGCAATTTGTAAAAGACAGACATCTGCTTGTGAACTGAAACCTGAGAGAATGTTGTTCATGCAACAAGATAGTGACCTAAAGCACAACATTCATTTCAACAAAAATGGTTAAAGAAGACTAAAGGTAATGTTTTAGAATAGTCAAGAAAAGTTAAAATCCTGTCATGTAAAAAAACCCATCAACATCATAGAGTTGAAGCTGTTCTGCATTTAGGAATTAAATTAATCTAAAAAATAATAACTGCAAGAACTGCAAGAGAACCACTTGTACTCACGTGTTTAAAATTACATAATAAAATTACAATTTGGTTGTACAGGATTAACAACCTTGATGGTCCACAACACTTGAAGAGATCATATAACTTTCTGACAGCTGTGTATAATACTATTTTTGGACCAAAATGACACAAAACACCACAACCTAACGTCACCTGTGAAGCACGGTGGAGAGACGTAATGGATTGGATAAAGAAATATCCAAAAGTTATTATTTTTGTAGTATTTTGATCATGGTTTGGAGCTACTGCTCAAAATCTGAACAGCTAGTAATAAATAAGGGAAGTGGTTGAGCAGTTGGATCTGAAATTAGAAGAGAATAACAGAGAAAGTGTTTTTTCTGCTACTATGCTTTGGATAATGAACTGTATTGTATTGAGGATTGCATGTCTATTATGTAAATCCAGGTCATTCCAAGTGATTCTCATATTAGACAGCAATAATTATAGCTGAATGTAGGAGTACCCAAGTACCCATGTTCACACACATGGCATGAGTTAATCAGATGTATACATATTTGTGTCATAGTGATGGTACACATCAGACTCGACAGATTTTGGCAAAAAACAGGAGGCAGGCCATGAGGGGGGCAGTCTATATGTTTAATGCACATCCCAACAGCCTGACACCGATGGAGGAAAGATTCCTTGATGCTGCAGAGTATGGAAACATCCCAGAAGTGAGGCGCATGCTTGAGGAGATTCCTGATCTGGATGTGAACTGTGTGGATTATATGGGCCAGAATGCACTTCAGCTAGCAGTGGCTAACGAACACCTTGAGGTCACTGAGCTTCTTTTAGACAAAGACAACTTGTCTCGGATTGGGGATGCACTCCTTCTGGCCATAAGTAAAGGCTACATTCGGATTGTGGAGGCCATCCTGAGCCACAATGCATTTGCTGATTCCAAAAGACTAACAGCTAGCCCGAGAGAGGCTGCCATGCACGATGACTTCTTTGCATATGATGAAGACGGGACACGCTTTTCTCATGACATCACACCAATAATCCTGGCATCTCACTGCCATGATTATGAGATCATCCACATTCTGCTGGGAAGGGGTGCTCGTATAGATCAGCCTCATGATTATTTCTGCACCTGTGACACCTGCAATTACCATCAGAAGTATGATTCCTTCAGTCACTCACGCTCACGGATCAACGCCTACAGAGGTCTGGCCAGTCCAGCCTATCTGTCTTTGTCCAATGAAGATCCAGTGCTGGCCGCGTTAGAACTCAGCAATGAGCTCGCCTGTCTGGCCAACATTGAGAAGGAGTTCAAGGTATGGTTCCTATCACAGTTTTGGAAACATAAATGCATTGATCCTGCATGTCTTGGGTCAAATAACCTGTCGAAATTGATCACTTCCTAAGAATGATTACAGGAAGCTCTCTATGCAATGCAAAGACTTTGTGGTTGGGCTTCTGGATCTGTGCCGCAACACAGAGGAAGTGGAGGCCATTTTGAATGGGGAGGACGATGAATTGTGTGAGCTACCTGGAAGGCCAAGTCTCAATCGACTATATCTAGCAATAAAGTACGACCTTAAAAAGGTAAATGATTGAGCATGCTTACGTAAACCTACCCTCCAAAATGAGGCAATCATTGCTAGATGGCAAAGCTATGCTATGTTAAGGACTGGTTGAAGTTCGGAGAATACATGAAGGGTGTATTACAGGATGTTACACCCACTACTAAAAGAACAAACCAGTAAAAAGCCAAACCTGTCACATTATTACATTTTAGATTTACTAATTAATAATCTTCATTTGTGATGGAACCCCAAAACTTTACAAGAATAGCCTCTCTAGCTAACAGTCCTAGCTGGGAATGTTAAGGCCAACTCTGTTGGGGTTTATTACATTGCATAGGGTGTTAAAAACCATTGTTTTACTTCATATTCCAGATGATTACGAGTTACATCGTCATACAACTAGTTCAGAAAACTGCAATTGGTGTTGTGACTAGACAAGTCTCAAAAACTGCTATTGCGCAATAATAGAGACCGAATTAGCATATTAAACATCATATTTAACATCATCACAATGAATGTCCTTTAAATATTGCTGATGTTCAATAATCCAATACTGGCTCTAAAGTGTTAGCTGCTCAAGCTTTTGGAAAGATACTAGGACATGTAGGGAACTGTAGTAGCTGTAGTGAATTTGCATGGCGTGTTCTGTAGTTCTGCTCAGCAATTAAGGATAAAAATGAATTTTTACAACTATATTTTTAGGGGGCACACGCCCCTGTAAAGCAGGGTTATCCCTGCTTGTTACTGACATACCAGCTTGGATATCTATTTTGTCAGATTTGCTCATTAACATCTATGGCAGTTTTTCAGCATGTTAAGGAAAGAGTGGAGGTTATTTTCATCATAAACCCAAAGCAGGTAGTCTAACCCCAGTTCAATGAAGAATGCTTTTTTTTTACCAAAACAAACCCACAAAAACCAAACCCTAACAGAATAACACAGATGTTGATTTATGTTAAAGTTATGGACCCACTTGTTTGATGCATTCCAGTAGTGGTTTGTGAGTTGTACAACTCCACTACAGTGTCATTTAAATGATAAAAGCTACTGATTTTGACTTAAAACAAGGGCTGTATTATATTTACGTTTTTAGTGTGGTATTTGGTAGTATAAATAATTATTACAGTATCGTCTGAATGTACATTTCAGTCAGCTGAGATCTATATTCTGAAAGTGTCAGTTCTCTTCTGACCTGTACAGTTTGTTGCACACCCTAACTGCCAGCAGCAGCTCCTGTCCATCTGGTACGAGAATCTTCCTGGTTTGAGACAGCAGACCACAGGTGTTAAGTTCTTGGTGGTCATGGGTGTTGCAATAGGACTGCCCTTCTTATCCATGGTCTACTGGGTTGCACCATGTAGTAAGGTTAGTGAGCCCAATCATGACACTGTATTACTGTGTACAGTTCCCTGTGTTTATTTTATTTAAAGTGTTGCTTGCACTTAGCTGTACTGTCCTGTTTTACATAACTAGAGTAAGGGTAAGATAGAATCTGGGGAAACATTCAATGTAAAAATAGAGATCAATTATTTAAAGTAATACAAAGAATAACATTAGAAAATTTAGGTAGATTATCAAATGAAAAATAACCCTATTTTTCACTTATTTCCACTTAACACATACATATTCAGAATATTTTCTTGTTTTAATATAAATGTTTTAAGCTGTACTACAATACAAGCTGTAGTTTAAGTAAAGAACATGTTTACCAAGTAACACCTGCTATTCGAGATTGCCAGTTGGGTATAGACATAGTTTATTTATTATTTTAAATAAATGTCCTTCTAGCAAAAGTATCATCCTGTTTTACAGTTCCCATGGTAATCAAAAATAGCTGGGCTTAAAATAGCTTATCAGCTGGCTTCATGTGAAGTAAATATATGTTCATACGACAGGGGAAATTTTTTGAGCAAATAAACACATAAATGAAATTAAATAAATATTAATAAAGCTGCACAACAACAACTAAGTAGTAATGGTTAGAAATGGAACCTACAACCATGTTATTTTTTGTTTGGTTCTACAGCTAGGAAAGATTATGCGAAGCCCTTTCCTGAAGTTTGTGGCTCATGGGGCGTCTTTCACCATTTTCCTTTGCTTGCTGGTCTTCAATGCAGCTGATCGTTTTGATGGGACCAAGCTGTTACCCAACATGACCATCCATGACTATCCAACCCAGCTGTTTCGCATGAAAACAACCCTCTTCACATGGATGGAGATGCTCATCATCTTCTGGGTCACAGGTCCTAGAATTAAATCTGATATCAATAAGCTCAAAAAGTAAACACAAAAATGCTATTATAGGGACAGTCCAGTGTTTTCCACCTGTATACTGATACCATGGATAATAATGTTGATGCTTTCCTGTATTGAGAAACAAAAAGACAGAAAAATATACCCATAAACAAGATTAACAATGGAGTTTTGCAGTTCATAACTCCATCTTTACTCTTGATTTTGTGAATATTTTTTTATAACTTGTTGGGAAGTCATATTAAGAATGACCTTAGATATTACGTAAAACCAACACTGTTTGACTATAGAGATTCAATGTCTACATGCTTTTTGGTTATGCACCTATTAGCAATTAGTTTTACTGAGTTAACAGACCACTATTTAGAACGAGCGTTTTCAAGCTTTTGGCCCTAGTGTATAATAAAATACTGTTGTAAGAGAATTTCTACCACATTTATGCAAAACATATTATTAAATTTAACTTTTTTTTTTTTTTTTTTAAATACAGGCATATTCTTGATAGTGGTTTCTAGCCATGTGTTACAGAAATGGTGTTCCTCATTACTTGTCAAATGTTGGTTTATATCTCTAATGTTTTGGCAGTTAAAAAGACTAAATTAATTACTAATTACTATACAAATAAGTGCCTGCTTCTGTTTTTCAGGAATGATATGGGTAGAGTGCAAGGAAATCTGGAGTCAGGGTCCTAGAGAGTACCTGTTTGAACCGTGGAATATGTTGGATTTTGGGATGCTAGCCATTTTCATAGCTTCATTTATCACAAAGATGATGGCTTTCTGGCATGCTTATGAAGCGCAAACGTACGTCGACAAACATTATACAGATATAACGAATGTGACATTGCCATTTGAGGTGGAATACTTCCGACTGGGTGAGTAAAGGTATCACACTGGTTACATCAACGTTCAGTATGTTCACATTAAGTAACTGGAATTTGTCTTTGATTTTACACTAAGCACGTATCTACTGGCTGCCATCAGACCCCCAGTTGGTTTCAGAAGGGATGTATGCCATTGCAGTGGTTTTGAGCTTTTCTCGAATAGCGTACATCCTGCCAGCCAATGAGAGCTTTGGACCACTGCAGATCTCTTTGGGAAGAACCGTAAAAGACATTTTCAAATTCATGGTGATCTTCATACTGGTCTTTCTGGCTTTCATGATTGGAATGTTCAATCTGTATTCCTATTATCTGGGAGCTAAACAGAACGACGCCTTCACAACGTAAGTCATGTGTTATATATATTGACATTCTATACATTCTATGTAATTACAATAGTTCAAACTGCAGTCAAACTATTTTCAAAAACTGTATCCAGTCTCTCAATATTTATAAGGATTTATCTATCTATTTAAACTATGAGCCATTTTATTATCTATCTATTTATATATATTATCTATTTTATGCAAACACTGAGGTGGTTATAAGGTAATATAAATAAATATAAAGATAAATACTATAATATAAATCATATAAGTACTATAATATAAATACGTACACTGTACCTATAGGGTTTTTCTTCCGGGAATTTTAATTTAGTACTTTTTTAGATCAATGTTTCTTTTTTTAAATGCCCTTTGACTGCTGTTAAAGTAAAAGTTACTTTTTTTGGATTTATTATGAATTAAAAAAAAGAAAGAAATCATGTCACTACCAAACCACAGAGTGTTATAGCATATGCTAAAACTTATTTTAGGCACACCCCTTTTTACCCCTTTAATAGCTAGATATAAGCCATTTAAGGTTATTATACTTGCATAGAATTAAATTTAGTGTGACAATCTACGAAAAAATATTCATATAGAGCAGTAACACAAAAATCACAAATCTATAAATAACATTTTTTTTTTTCAAAGCCATGTTATGCTTAAATCAAACTGAAAATTGACTTTGGGATGACAGTCATAAACATTTCTAATTACTTTCAACTGAGAGGTAGAACCAACCAACTTTGAACTAATTCGGTAAAATGGTCCATGTAGGTGTACGTAATTAAGTGGTGAACCTTTTGAACCAACAAAAGCTAAACATTGTCAAGCCTTTACATATTCCCTCTCACAATTCCACAGCATAGAAGAAAGCTTCAAAACACTGTTTTGGGCGATTTTTGGTCTGTCTGAGGTAAAGTCTGTGGTTGTAAACAATGGGCACAAGTTTATTGAGAACACTGGCTACGTTCTGTATGGAGTGTACAATGTAACCATGGTCATCGTCTTGCTCAACATGCTCATTGCCATGATCAACAGCTCCTTTCAGGAAATTGAGGTATTGCTTTCTATTTATTTCTATTATCATATTTCTGCAGGCTGACACATAGCTAACCATAATGGATAGCTGTAGCAGTCACTGGATGATAACTACCCTCATTTAAGCTTACTCAGACAAGAGCTGATGATATGTTGCATAACTTCATCTGCCTTGATGTTGTAAGTCTCAGTAAATCCATATCTCTGGACTGCTTGCAGGACGATGCAGATGTTGAGTGGAAATTTGCCCGTGCAAAACTCTGGTTTTCCTACTTTGAGGAAGGCAGGACCCTCCCTGTGCCCTTTAACCTGGTGCCCAGCCCAAAGTCCTTACTGGGGCTGTGCCTGGGCCTGAAAGCACTTCTGCAGAACCTTTTACACAAACACAGGGCAACTATGAAGAGTGATGCAGAACTTGAGGTGAAACTTATATGATTATGGTGCCACTATACCATCCAGGGACTTGTACTCCTGGCAAACATAATTTAATCACCACAGTTAGAGGATCTTCACCTGGACCTAAATTCCCAACTAATTTATCACATTGAGTGAAACATTGAGTAATTAAGGTAAAGGACCAGGAGAGATGGCAGTCATAACCTCAAAAGTCAATGCACATTGAAAGTATGGGCCATTTTCTCACTTCCTTGATAAAAAATAGGTTTGATGATTTTGATCATTTTTTGGCATAATTGTTTTTGCTGATAATGCATTAACACAGAAATTAGGGGATATTTAATTATGGAATATTAATTTTTTTTGTGAGCAGTGTACTTCACAAAGCCAGAAGATTCAGCTATTACACAAAAATGTTTGGCGTAATTTCTTTGATTCGTTTATTTACTACAAAGTAATAAAGCTAGGTAAACCTCCGGTAAGTTTGGTGATGATTTATATTTAATTGCCAGGGGAAATGTCACAGTAGAAATCAAGACTGACCAGGAATATCACATGTGGTCTTCTTATGCTGTAGCCCATCTGCTTTAAGGGTCAACATGTTGTGAATTCAGAGATGATTTCCTGAATACTCTGTAGTGACGATTTTTGAGTTTTTGATGTTTGAGTTACTGTTGGTCTTCTATTAGCTCAAACCATTCTGGCCATTCTCCTCCGACCTCTGCCTTTTCAGCCAGAGAGCTGCTGCTCACTTGATATTTTCTCTTTTTAAGACCACATTTCATCATTTTTAAGTCACAGAGATGGCTGTGTAAAACTCCTAGGAGCTCAGTAGATTCTGAAATATCTAGAACAGTGTTTAACACCAACAACCGTACCAATTCAAAGTCACCTCATATTCAATTACCTTTCTTCCCCATTCCGATGCTCACTGTGAACTTTAGCAGGCCATTTTGACCATGTCTACATACCAATGCAGTGTGCTGCTGCCATTTAATTGGCTTCTTCTATATTTGTGTAAGAAACAGTTGAACAGGTATACCTAATATAGTGACCGGTGAGTGCATTTAGCTGTTGGATAGTGATATCTATGAAAACTAAGCACTATTATAACAATGTATTGCATATTATTTGTAAATAGTACTGCATTAAATGCAAATACTTCTTTGCCTTCTTGTTTCAGTTAGGAGACAAGAAATCCAGCAAATTTACAAGCCAACGATATCAGGTACAAGTAATATTCCAGGTGCAATGGACAATAATTGGTCAATAATTATTTCAGTAAATGACAAACAAGAGGAAATTATCTGAAAAACATAATCAGGAATTTATCAAAACTAAAGGTACTGTATAAATCTAAATAAGAAATTGGCACTTAAGAAACACAAGAACAGAGCCAGAGTTTTTAAATACAGTACTATGTTTGCAAATAAAATGTATAATGACACCTTAGTATTAAAAAAGTAAATCTGAAAAGTTGGATTTAAAAGATCTAGATTACTTACTCAAGATTGATAAACCTGCTGTGAAAGAGGATGGATTGGATGGGGAAATGACTTGCTAACGCTACAACACATTCCTCCGGTAATAAGAATTTTCCATTATTAATACAGTTTTGTATTTTACCTCAGTAAGTGTGTGGTTAACCTGCTGCTATTTTTTCTGTTTATAGCTAACCTACTCAATAGCTGGCTGAACAAAACGAGAGTAGAAGCACATTTACCGCACCTTGGATTTAGCTAGGCTACACTATAATATCTAAGCTGTTAGCTAGTTTAACATCTGAACTTCAACCGCTAGATCTCCAGATTGGCTAATGACAAATATATGCTAAGAAATATTTCTGCTTGACCGTGCAGTTGATAAAAAATCCAGTTTGTTAAAGTGAGAAATTAGCTTCTAATTCTTGTACACAGAGTTATATTAAACTAGTTTTTGCATATTGGCTAAGAAAGTATAATTCCCTGGCCATTTTGTATATATGTGTAAATGTAATGATGTACATTTTAGCAACTGACACTCAAAGAATGCTAGCATAATGTAAAGCAGTTCTTGAACAAAATAAAGATACTAGAAAATTATATATTTAAGTTGGTTCTTAGTTTAAGTTATTTTCTTAAGCTTAAGCCTTTGCATAACAGAGAAGTCCATTAAACAATTCTAACTCAGAATTTTTGTGACTCTGTATTCGACTGCATTTGGGCTTGAAATGAAAAATTTCTATATATTTGACCGATTTCATTCATTTTGTGTCATATTTATACAGAAGATCATGAAACGCCTGATCAAAAGATACATCATCAAAGCTCAAATGGACAAAGAGTTTGATGAAGTCAATGAGGGTAATTATGAGCGTTTACATTTCAGCGGTAATAGATTTATTTATGCCAACAAATGTGAATTTTGTAAATATTGTTTTCATTGCTGATTCATTCTTCTTCCAGGTGAACTGAAGGAGATTAAGCAAGACATTTCCAGCTTGCGTTATGAACTCCTGGAGGAAAAGTCTCACCACATGGAGAACATGGCTGAGCTGATTAGCAAACTTGAAAAACATGTGTCTGGATAAGGAATTAAATCTCATTGGATATATTTACTCTGCAACATTTTAGTACATGTGTTTATCCAGAACATTTTACAATTAACTAAGCAGCTGAAGGTTAAAGGTCTTAGAAGAGACCAACAGTGGCAGCTTGTCAGAACAGGAATTTGAAATTACAACTTTCTCATTGGTCCAGTTCCTTTAACTGCTCCCTTGTGGAACAATGTGAGTTTTTTGCCAACATGGTCTGAAAAGTGCAACTCCATAATCATTTACATAAGAGAACAGATATGAAAAGTAATTGCTAGTAATTGATTGGACTATTAAGATTAACATATGGTTAAGTGATTGTAGCTTTAATTACAGCTTTTTTTATTTAGCAAAGCAAAGTGTCATGTTTTACCACACAGTCTGGAGCCTAACCCAGAATTCCCAGGGTGCAGGCTTAGGTACAACATGGACAGGTTCACAGGTGGAAGCCTCATCAGGGACTTAGACCTTGGGACTGCTGCTACCAGTAGCTGTAGCTGCTCTTATCATCAATCCACCAGTATTGCTATGATTATTTACTAATAAAGAAAACTGAAATTATTAAGTGCTAATAGTCTGTATGCAGCTTTGTATCTTGAAGATTTTCACAATATCCAGATGGGAAATTTTATAGAAGATATGCCATTAATGACAACTGTGAAAAGGAACTTATTTTTAGTAACATTTCAGATTTTGAAATGCCATTATTTATATAATTTGCAGGTGTTAAATTGTACTTTTAGCGTTTATAACATTTAACTGTTCACTATATTTTACAATATAACACAAACAAATAAAAAAAGCAAAAATAATGACACTATGGCAACTCTATGTTTGAGTCAAAGACGCATTCATATAAAGATAATATTATTTTCTTTTTAAAATTACAAAGTTGTAATAAAATACAACCTACAAATTCACCACAGAAAAAGAGCTGAAAAGTTAACAAAAAACAAAAAAAACAACAACAAAGAACTGGAATTCAAAGGAAAACTTAAGGAAAAAAGACTTGAATGAAAGGAAAACCTTTTTCCTCAGATGCTGCTCAGATCAGAACCATAAACAGTGCAGGTCACAAAATTATTTTTATAAAAACAAATTACAAACAATTTCTGTTTTTAGCAAAAAGCCATGTTGCTTCATGATGATTAACACTCTCATGACATTAAGTAAGACATGTTTACATTTTATATCATTTAATATTCAGTGAGTCTACAAGACCATTTAAAATGAGTTTGCCACTTTCTGATTTCCTTTAAATGTATTTTTATTGAATTATACATTAATTTTCTGTTGGCGTGTCACAAAGTCAATTTTTGTGTCAAATGTTTTAAACGACTTCAAACGTTAGTTATGCTTTGTTTCCAAGTACATTACTATTAAGGAGTAAAAACATGCTTATTACCAACAGGGACTGTGGTGGCCTAGTGGTTAAGGTGTGGACTATGGACCAGAAGGTCCAGGGTTCAAATCCCACCTCTACCACAGTTGGGTCCCTGAGCAAGGCCCTTAACCCACAATTGCTTGGATTGTATGTCTGTATTAATTGTAATTCGCTCTGGATAAGGGCGTCTGCTAAATTATATTAATGTAAATGTATTCATGGTATTATCAGGTTCCCAACATAAGTCCAAAAATAAAGTAAATAATAAAATGGGGAGTAACTCTGAGCGGTGGTGCCCAAGGTTGATGGTTCACATCATGGCTCTGCCAAAGCTGCCACTGTTGGGCCTTTGAGCATGGAGGTTAAAGTTCAGTTACTTAGATTGAACGTTTTAAGGTTGGATGTCGGTCTGGATAATCTCAAATTATATTTCAGTGCTCTTCAATTGGGGGCTCAAGGGGTCAAAAGTTTTTTTTTTTTTACATGCTAGAATAGCATGCTAGAATAGCATTCCATGCTAGTAAAGCATGGAATGAAGCCTGCAACTAAACTGATATAGAATTGAAATATTTAGAAATGACATCTTAATCATTTGTGTGTCCATAATGCCAGTAGAAGATGCACTTTATGTAAATAATATAAACGTGTTTGTTTCGTAATGCTGTAAAAGGTAATGAGGCTGAATGAACCGTTTCTGATCGGTAGATTCCATGGTTACGACGTCACAAGTCATTTGCTACAACAATCATACAGACAGTGATGTTGGGGACAATAATAAATTATTATTTTTATTTTAGATTTTTTTAATGAATTGTCCACTTTTCATCATTGCACTGGCTCAGAGAAAATTCAAAATCTGGTTTGGGGATTTAATTAGCAAATTACTGAGGTTTAAAACAAATTTAAAAAAATAAACAATAATAATAATAATAAGATTTTTCCTTATGATGGTTTTGGCACCCATGTCTTTTTGGTGATGCAATGCACGTTTTAAATAACTAAGCTATTTATTTTTTTTTAAATCCTGTAAAATCCTTTAACATAATTTATAACCTGGGGACGCAAAAGTTCAACCGATTAAATTACCTCCTGTTTACCCTTTAAAACCTGAATCTTGAATAAGAACGTGGGGCGAACGGGAGATTCCGTGAACTAATAAACCGCGCACCACCACAGAGAGTCGGCTTCGAGTCCAGGCGACCCGGTTTATCCAGGATGGGAGTCTAAAAGCATACCAGAGTGGCAGGGCGTGCTTACAGCTGCGCTCAGGGAATGCCCAGGGAATTCCAGGATTGCAGCTATCCTGACTACTTTTCTGGCTGTACGTATTACGTGGCTGTAATGGCATCAGTTCTAGAGCTGCACTTCAAACCAAATGTAGTTAGACTGACCTTCAGAGTGCTGAGAACAGAGAACAGTAGAACTCATTTCGTCCCACAGATTCGTCCCACAGATTCATCCCTCTCTCTCCCTCTCTCTGTCTCTGTCTCTGTCCATGTTGCAGTGCTCATTCGGTTTCATCTACGACGGCAATCAGCTCAAGGTCACCTGCGTGCAGTGCCGGAAAAGCTTCTGTGCTCAGTGCAAGAAACCTGTGAGTAGATACATAAACAAATACCCTCATGGCATGAGCACTGTATTCAGGGGTGCAAATTCAAGTGTGTAACCTAAGTGGATGGGTTATGTGATGTACATTTTTCAAGTGAACCACCTGAGCAGATCATTACTTACAGCCCTATAGCCCTGGTGCTTGTTTCAGGTGTGAGATCTGGCAACCTGGTATTACATGCCACACCTCTTAAAAGACTACCAAACACTTTGCGTGTTCTTCCACAAAAGAAGATTAGTGGCAGGTTGCAAAAAGAAATCCGATTATTGCCCAAGTCATGTAAACCCGAGATTTTCTGCGGTCATCTGATTATTAAGCGCATAGTAGTCATTTAGACAAGTAGTGGCGGCTGTGGTGCTAGCGCTTAAGGGCTGTCGACTTGAAGGTTCAGGGTTCAAATCCCACCTCCAAGCCAAGCTGCCAGTGTTGGGTCCTTGAGTACAACCCTATTTAAACAAAACACAACATTGCTTTGATTGTAACATTGTATCAGTTGTAAGTCATTCTGAATAGCACAGTGTGTGTGTATACAGTGGGAGGTTCAGCACGCCGGCCTGTCGTGTGAACAGTTCCAGCTGTGGAAGAGAGAGAACGACCCGGAGTATCAGCGTCAGGGTTTGGCTGGTTATCTGCGTGATAATGGCATCAGTGAGTCAAAGTTCTTCTAAAATTTACACTAAGCTAAGTCTAATCACGCTAACGGCAGGATCACACGCCTCACCCCACCCCACAAAATGACCTCGGAGGGGAGCCGGGAACCGAGAAGTGTCTGGGGAACAGCCTTGTACACGTTAGGACCAGGAGAACAGGATAAAGCCTGGATTTGCGTGGCTTTATTGAGTCGTGGTTTATCGGAACGCTTCTATTTGTGAGGTCTTGTAACTATTTAAAGGTCCGGTTCTGCATGTAGAAACTTCTGCAGAGTTAGATAAGAGCCCCAAGCTTTTTTAGCAGCATTGGTCAACGAGCACAGTCCAAAGAGGTCGAATACCGGGGAGGAACTGGGAGTGGGTCATTTACGAAAACCGAAATCTTTGAAGGGGAACTAAAGACATGACTAAAGCTGTTTTGTACGTTCTATGGCAGAACAGCATGTTCTGTGTCTATAATAGCCATTCCTAAGCACCTGGGCTCGCATTCAATTCTGAGCCCTTACGGAGCCCTGCGATGACCAGGCATCCCATCCAGAGATTTCCGGGTTAGGCTCTGGATTGCTCCATGACCTTCTCCAGGAAAGGCGGCAGAAATTCACCCTGTTTCTGTTACTTTCTGTTCCTCAGCGTGTCCCGACTGCAGGTTCCAGTACGCTCTGGCACGCGGTGGCTGCATGCACTTCAGCTGTTCTCAGTGTCGCTATCAGTTCTGCAGCGGCTGTAACAACCCCTTCCACACGGTGAGCATGTTGTCTTCATGTCCTTCTGCTATTTATAAACTGCTACAACTGACACGCTTGAAATAATCTTAGATCCTGCTATATGTTTATGTTTTCCTGCTGTAATGGGGAAGAAAAAAACTAATGAAACCATGGCATGGAAATCAGTTGTGTAGCACATTTTATATCAGGAGCATTGTCTAGGCCTGAGCAAGCCTAGGTCAACAGTGGAAAGGAAAAACTCTGGAAAGAAAATCTTGGGAGGAGACCCCTAAGGGACCCAATGTCTCTATAGATATGCATTGTTTAACCTCCATCCCATCAATGTCCATTCACTGTAATGGTTAAGGTAGGAAATAGGAAATAAAAATCACCACCAATACTACGGATCCACGAGCAGAGGCAGGAGTTAAATACTGTACAGACTGTGGTGGCCTAGTGGTTAAGGTACTGGACTATGGACCAGAAGGTCCAGGGTTCAAATCCCACCTCTGCCACAG
>JAUZSU010186769.1:0-12274 GCA_034780255.1 Parotocinclus maculicauda
ATTTTCTTTCTCCATGTTGTATTGAAAATGTATCGTATCGTGGAGCAAAAACAGCAATATGTATCGTATTGTGAAATCTGTGTATTGTTTCACCCCTAATATTTATAGGCTATATATTAATTCCAAAAATCTACTTTTGAATAATAAGTTACTACTTGGTTTGTTTTAATTTATTTGTTTTTAAAAAAATATGTAAGCAAAGGTTAAATCAGGCGCATGTAATTCAATGTTCAGTGGCATGAGCCATGTTATAAGACATGAGGTACTGCAATACAAAAACTAACTCAGACACAGTGTCCAAAAATCAGTTAAAACACACTATTTGTAGAGATGTGTAATCATGTTTATATTAATTACTTTGCCAGTATATTCCAAAAAAAAAATTAGAGGGGCTCCAATTGTAATTTTGCAGGTCGATTTGATTTATTTTCTTCTAAGAATAATTTACAACAATAGAGCAAACATTTTTGTTCAACTTTTCTTTTATTAAAAACTTCTTCACTGCTATAGGAAGATAGACTCTGCTGTCTTGTGCCTCGCTCTGCATTGGTGCTAGCTTTAGTTTTAACCTCTTTGACTTTGTTAGCTTTGTGAAATTCTTCATATTCAGAGGGGTGATGCTGACATAAATGTCTTATTAAATTTGCTGTTCTGAACACTTTTTTAGAGTTGGTTTTCCACGGCTTATTTTATCTATGCTTGTACACTGAACAGCTTCCACTAAAACAAATGTTTTTTCATCTCTAAAACAAATAAAAAAGGCAAAGTTGTCAAATAAAACCATAACATGATGTATAATGAATAAAAACTGAATAAAAAAAATTTCAAATTTTAATTTGGATTTAAATTAATAGTTATTTAAATATCATTACTTTCTTTCACATTTTAACCACAATTTTTCCTGATCGGGATCATAGTAAGGTCCAAAAACTATCCCAAAGAACATGGGATGGATGGGATGGGATGTCAAATATTATATATAAAGTCAAAAATATTACAAAAATTACAGAATCAGACTCAGAACCGTGTCAGTGATAAAGCATTTCAATTGTTTTGAACATGCCCTCACCCATGTTTTTACAGAAAGCAGGTTTTTCAAGAATGCACTCATCCTTGGCAGTAAACAACACAAACATGCATAACAAACACAGTATGTTTGATTTGCAGATGAGATGTATGCAAATAAGACTGGGCATCTGTTGGCTAAATATAGCACTGCTAAATGCATTAATCAGTTAGCCAATAGGCTAAAGTAGCATAAAATAGCAATGTAACTTATCAAACAAAATATATTGTATAATATATATGATTTTTTTTATTGTAAGCATTGTGATTATTCTTCTGGCTAACACTTTCAACCGATTCGTCTGCCATTGCTTTCCCTTTGAAATGCAAATCACATCATGTGACAATGGGCAATTTCAGCTGCAGAAGTGGACATTCGTGATCAATCATTCTCTCGCCCCCTACAAGGACTCATCTGTGATGGAAAAGGCCTTAATATGGCATCATTAATTCTCCCGAGGGGAAATGGCGAGGCAAAGTGGGCAAGGGCAGGTTAACAAGACTACTGAACGCAAAGACAAAGCTATCTTTGTTTACCAGCAGTAATTTTAGAGGGCAGTAGTTACTTCTTACACATGATAAAACTGTTTTTTTAAATAAATGATGAACATATGTATATACTCAATGTCTTTTTGTGTAAAAACACTACTTGTAAGTTATTGTAAATATTTGCTATGGCACTTGAAATTTAGCTATGGGGTCTCTTATTTCTCTTGGTCATCTTTGAGAGGTTTCTACACCTTAACTGGTGATTGTACATGATTAACTGATTGCCTTAACTGATTGCCTATGTTCACGAAAGACACACAGCTGACTACATAAGGTCTCACACCGAACAACACATATCAGAGCAAAAACCAAGCAATGAATTGGAACAAACTGCATATAGGATGTAGGATTGTGTGAAGGCACATACAGTGGGAAAAATAAGTATTATATACACACTACCAATTTTGCATGTTTTCATACCTACAAAGAATGGACAGGTATGTAATTTTTATCATAGTCACACTTCAACTGTAAGAGACAGAATCTAAAAAAAAACCAGAGAATTACATTGTATGATTTGTAAATACAACCCCAATTCCAATTAAGTTGGGATGTTGTGTAAAGCATAAATAAAAACAGAATACGACAATTTGCAAATCCTTTTCAACTCATATTCAATAGAATACACTACAAAGACATTTAATTATTTAATGTTCAAACAGATAAACATTAATGACCGTTATTAATATATGGATTTCGCTTTGAATAGTAGAGATTTAACTTGCACTTTCAGATGGAGCGATGAATTGTGTTCACTGACAATGGTTTTCTGAAGTGTTTCTAAGCCCATGTGGTAATATCCCTTACAGAATGACGTAGTGCTGCCTGAGGGATCCAAGGTCACAGGCAGTCAATGTTGGTTTTCTAACTTGCTGTATACTTGATTACGAGATTTCTCCAGATTCTATTAATCTTTGATGATTTTATGGACTGTAGATGATGAAATCCCTAATCTCCTTGCAATTGCACGATGAGAAACTTTGTTCTTAAAGTGTTGGACTTTTTGCTCACGCAGTTGTTTACAAAGTGGTGAACCTCGCTCCATCCTTGCTTGTGAATGACTGAGCTTTTCATGGATGCTCCCTTTATACCCCATCAATTCCTCAACTTGCACAATTATTTGTTGCCCCTGTCCCAAGTCTTTTGGGATGTGTCGTAGGCATCAAATTGAAAATGTGTGAATATTAAAAAAAAAACAATAAGGTTTATCCATTTGAACATTAAATATTTTGTCTTTGTAGTGTATTCAATTGAAAATGGATTGAAAGGGATTTTAAAATCATTGTATTCTGTTTTTATTTGTTTTACGCAGCATCCCAACTTCATTGGAATTGGGGTTGTAATTAATTTGCATTTTATTGCATAAAATAAGTATATGATCACCTACCAACCAGCAAGAATTCTGGCTCTCATATACCTCTTAGTTTTACTTTGAAAAGCCCTCCTATTCTGGGGGTTTTAGCTACATAAACAACTAGTTCCATTTTCATATAATGCTGTGGGAAAAGGGCCTTAACTTTATCCTAAATCTAGTGTGTAACAGTAAATAGCTAAATAGAAAACACCAACTTACACTTACCAACTAATCACACAGGTGTGCCACAGAAAAAAACAAATTTCAGTGATTTTAAGATATAGCTGGTCATATATACAAAAAAGTTGGAACACTATGGAAAATGCAAATAAAAAAAGTGTTTCTTACATTTTTTGACTTGACTTTATTTAATTGCAAACAGGATTATATTTTATGTTTTGTCTGGTTTACTTCATTACAATTGTTAATAAACATAAATTCCTGCATTTTAAGCCTGCAACACATTCCAAAATAGTTGGGACAGGTAAATTTAAAGATAATAATGAATTTTACAAATTTCTTTATGATGCAGTTTCAAACAGGTGATGTCAACAAATAAGTGTAATTATAACTTGGTACAAAAGCAACATCCAGGAAAGGTTCTGAGGAGCAAAGATGGCTAGAGGATCTCCAGTTCGCCAACAAACGTGTGAGAAAATTATTAAATTTTTTAAATATTTAAATCAATATTGAAAGCAATGTGCATATGTCCCCTTGTACAGTGAATAATATTTTAGATTGTGAATAAAATTTCAGCCTAAACTGAAGATCCGTAATCTTCAAGACAGCACTGCATCAAGAGCAGCCATTCATCAATAGCTGATATAATCACACGAGCAGGGGATTACTTTGGCAACCCTTTCAAGCACTATAATACAGTTACAGTCACTAATGCCACTTAAATCTTTACTGTGGAAGTATGTCTAGAAGTGGCATCGACTTCGTTGGGCTAAGAGGCATTTAGGATGTACAAACACACAATGGATACGTGTATTGTGGTTAGACAAATCATTATTACTTTTCTAGAAAATAAAAAAGGACCATTCAGACTATTAGTCAGGTCATTGCCATTGGCAAAGCTCAAGTTCAGTTATGTAATGGCAGAAAAGTATATTGAGGTTTTAGAGGCAATGTATTGTCATTGAGGCAACATTTCTTTAATACCTAATATTTATTATGGATATCCATGCATTTATCCCAAAAAAAAATAATTTTTTTTAAAACACAAAACAAGCCAAATCAGCAGAGGTAAGGACTTAAATAGGGAAAGTTAGGGCAGGAATTCATTTCCCATATTTCTTTGAGGAACATTGTTTTTAAACATTTCAATAATATTTTCGCACATTTGTTGACCACTGGAGATCCTCCGCCCACCTTTGATTTTGCTGAGCTTTTTAGAACATTGCTTTTATACCTAATCACGGTTTTAATCACTTTTTGACATCACCTATTTGAAATTAAAATTATAAATATATTTTTTACCTCATTACTTGCCATAAATTGCCCCATCACAATTTTTTTGGAATCTGTTGCAGGTCACAAATGCAAGAATGGATGTTTATTAACAAATGAAATGACAATGATCAGACAAAACATCCTGGGTTCATACAATGATATAAAAGTACCGTCCCCACTTTTTCTGATTTGGGGTTGTATTTAAAATCTGAAAATGTTGTGGATTAACATTAACAAAGTAAATGTATGGAATGTTACAAAAATAGAGGAGTATCCGTTAATTTGGTTAAATTTGCATAATAAGATTATGTTGTGTGACTTATATTCTCTTATAAGCAACACCATTTACTTGTCAATTATATAATTATGATATGAATATGGAAATCTCATCTGCCTATTTTCTTATTCAATCCTAAATTAATAAAACATTTAAATGTCTATTGTCTTAGTTTTCAATCTGAATTTAAGTTTAATTTGCCTGTAACATATGTGCTGAACTCACTGGGACTTGTTGCAACAATTAACAATTTTTAGCTCATTTGTGAAGATATTCCTTCATGGATATGTCACACAATAATGAACAAATTATCATTTTTAATTTACTATGTTTTTTGAATGAAAGTATAGAAAGGCAAGTAGCCAGGGATGGCGAGAGGGGAAGAGTAAAACATAAATTAGCATAGCTTGTATGTAGGAAAAGGTATGAAAGACAGTGGCTCACACTAAGCTTTAGATAATTGCAGAAATACACAGGACAGAACATACCAACCTTTTGAAACAGTGGTTACTTGATATACTATTCCAAATTCAATTTAGGGAACAGAATTTTGTGAGCAAAAATGTAAAACAAAAAAACAAAAAACAAAAAGAGAAATCCATCTCTAGGGCTTGAGCTGGTCCAAAAATATTCCACAAATGCAAAATGTCAGCAAGAAATGTCTACAGACATGTAAAACGCTTTAAAGTCCTGATCAAGAACAATAAATCCAATCTGAAAAACAGTGAAAAACATTTTCTTCATTTTTTTGCTTGTAATCCTGAAGTCTTCAAATATTTAGAGTTCTTAAAAAAAAACAGTCTGTGTAGTACAAGTCTTCAAGAAGTCCACATCCAAAATTAATAGTAGAAAAAAAGGTGATTGTTTCTTTGTATTTTTAATTACATCCTATGGAAAAAATGACCACTTTTGTTAAACCCTGAGAGGGAGAGTAAAAAAAATATCTTCCTTTAGGCTGCCCAAGTCAGAAAAATAATAGTAGAAAAGGTCCTTGGTTCTTTGCATTTGACTCCATTAATTACATCCTTATGTCAGAAACAAAGGTCCACTTTGAATAAGCAATGTAGGACTTGCTGGTGGGCAAAAAATATATTTTTTTATATAATCCAAGTGAATAATCCAAGTGCTTTTCCCAAAAAAGATGAATTCCAAGTACGCTTTCCCAGCAGTCTACATATACATTTCAATGAATTATAAAATAATCCACAGCTTCATTTGACTTTTGGTGCTGTCAGTGCTGTAAAGTTGTTTGCGCTTTAGATCCAAAATAGGATTAATAATCCACTGTCCATGGTTTAAACACGGATCCCCTACCCCACAGCAAAACCATATCCACATGCATATCCATATCCATTTTTGGTTGCCATGAAAAGTGTACTTAGTCCAATGAAGGGCTCCTCCTTCTTTTGAGCTTACACCAAAAACATAATGGCAGAAATTAAAGTGTAACTTTGCTTGAAAGAAAATAAAGCTGTTTGCAAACGGTTTCTGTCAGTTTTGGGCACAGTGGCCAAAGGCAGATATTCCCAGGTAATTAATGACTCCTAATACCACATACAATTCCAAAGGAAAAGAGAATATAATACCACTGTAGAGACAAAATATCCTTGTGTTTTGAAAGCATTACTCCAATGTGAAATCATCCAGTGAATTCCATCCATAAGATTTGGTTTTCTTTCTTTCTTTAATCCAATTACCAATGAGCATGTCACAACTGAATACCATAATATATCTTGCAACATTTTAAAAGACAAAAAAATATTAATCCACCAATGTAAGCATGTTTAACATGATTAAGTCTAAAACCTCCAATCAATATATTCTCCTCAGCATAACTTTGCTCCTTCACCCTGGGTTAGAAGAAGCGGATTATTTCCTAGGCTTCAGAGAAACACTTACCCGTCAAGCCTGCGGTCATACCGTCCCTCTCTGCCATGGAGAGATGCCGAAGGCCCATACACTGCAGCCCCTGCCCCCCTTGTGAACCCTGCAACATCACACCCACGCATTGCTATAGACAGGCTATCCTCCAGGTTTCGAGCAGCACTCGGGATAGTCCCTGGTTCGTTGTAATCTGTCCGTAGATCCCTGTCTCCCATCTTGTTGACAGAATTGTGAGCCTTCTGTGCACTTTTAATATCCACAAAGTCCACAAAGGCTGCCACTCCACCCTCTGATCCACGCTTTGGAAGGATCTTGACACTCTCCACTCGTCCATATCTATTACAAAAAGCAGAAGTATAAAAATGTTATGTTAAAGATATTGTACAACTTTTAAGTATTTTGGGCAGAATAAAATCACATATTACAAATCATCCAAACCTGGATCTAAAACCTGGTATCTTACAGCCTTGTTGTTCTGGTCTTACATACTGTATCTCACCAACACAAACGGTGCTTGACTGCATGTTTTCCTTCAAACATTTGTTAGTGTCTATACTGTCTGCTATTGTATGTGCAACTATTTTATCTTGATGGATAGCGTTAAAACAATAGTAGTTTGTCTATGTAAAATAACAAAGGTTTGTGGAAAAAACAGAATAATTGCACAGAGACATAATACAGTAAGCAGCCACCCGTCCCTTTTCTTCTCCGACTATCATTTGTCCAGATGTCCCAAACAGTCTGAAGGAGGTTTCATCAGAGAAAATAACTTTACCCCAGTACTCTGCAGTCCAATCCCTTAATCCCATACTTCCTGCAGAACGTCAGTATGTCCTTGATGTTTTTCTCGGGGAGAAGTGGCTTCTTTGCTGCCCTTCTTGATGTTAGGTCCTCCAAAAGCCTCTGCATTCAGATGCACTCACACCTGCCCTCTGCCATTACTGAGTAAGCTCTGCACTGGTGGTGACCCAATCTTGTAGCTAAACCTTATAAAGGAGACACTCCTGATGCTCGCTTGCTTGAATTTCTTGGGCGCCCTGAAGCCTTCTTCACCAAGAATGAACCACTCTCTTGAAGTTCTTGATGATTTAATAAACGCTTGATCTTACATGCAGCAATGTCCTGGTCTGTGAAACTCTTTGGATGCAATGCAGTGATGACTGCAGGTGTTTCTTTGGAGGTAACCATGATTGCCAAAAGAACATTTAACAGCACCACTACCCTTTTAAAGCAGCCAGTCTTCTCTTCTAATCAGCATGGTAGAGTGATATCAGCTGTCTTGTCATCACGCTTCACAGTCTTGAGTAAATACAAATCACCACCACAAAAACTGATGCAGCAAACTTTGTAAAAACCTAAAGTTGTACCATTCTCAAGACTTTTGGCCATAAATGTACACAAAAATACTTGGCTCAGTCTCATACAACCGATTTTGTGCCAGTCATTGAACTTGTGCAGTGTATGATTGTGACACTGGCACAAAAACAGCAACACGTGAACAGCGCAGGGCTTTTACTAATTCAGAATTCAGTTATTGCAAGGAGATTTTAAAACGGCTCAGCTACTCATGTGTTTATGAGACCAATGCTTATGCATGTCGATGTTAAGTGTGTCAGATTTTGTCATTTGTTGTGCAATTTTAGTTTAACACACCAGAGATCTAGTTCAGGTTTGTTGAGATTAAATAATTTAATTACAAATTGCAATTTTATTTATAGTAGTTTTAGTATTTATAGTTATATTAATTACAAAATATGCACCCTAAACCAGCAACAATATCATACAAACTGTATTATTCAAAGTAACTTAACTATTATTATGGGGTCAACGTTTTCCAAAAAACTGTAAATTGTAAATAAAATTATTTATTGCAACTTCACACATTTACCGAGTGAAAACATTCACTTATATTTCTAAAAATAACAATTTTTCTAAAAATTAATTGTATATAAAGAATATTTAGTATGCTGCAATTAAAATAAATTAGAATTCTTTTATGGGAGCATAACAAGTGTTCAAAAAGTGAAATTAGATGGCATAATTAACAGAGGACAATTTTGCATCGCAATGCATTGTTACACTCAAACTCTACATAGACCTGTCAAATCAACAATTAAAGGTTACCATAACACTGTCAGGTTAACCAAGTTACAAATCGCTTTCAAAGGCAGTTGTTCTTGTGTCATTTGAAGAAACATCATCATGCACACAAATCTAACATTATTAAAAAGATGTACACAGAAACTATTATGAAAAGAAGTGGTATGTGAGGAAAGCCTTTCTTCGCAATATCTGTGGTTTATCACGTAAAGCTGGTAACTGAACAAAATTCATTTGACTAAAACAAGCAAGGCTTTGTCAAAATATGTCAAATATACCAATTATTTTATAATGAAAAATATGTTGCACTTAACAAAATAACTTTTATCTATTTTAGAACTAATTGCGTTTTAATTTCACCTTTCATCCATCAACGGAAGAATGACTCTGCCATGTCACTCACGTGTAAGCAAAATTCCTCACCACATATTGTCAAAAATAGCAAAAGCATAATAAACTTGTGCTTGTAGGTTTTGCTGTGTCCTGTTCATTTTAAATCAGGTGAACCTGTGCTGCTTGGTCAAAAAAAACCTACAGTACAGCCCTGCCATAGAACCACTGCTTACTGTTTTTTTGCAACGTTCTAAGTAAATTCTTGAAACTGTTGTGTGTGTCAGCAGGTTCTGAAAAACTTCAACCACCATGTCTGACACCAACAATTATGTAGTCATAAGTCATTTTTGCCCATTTCCCTTATATTCTTGTTAGATACAGTATATGAACAAAAGTACATCCTACAGAAGCTTTAATGGCATCCCATTCTACGAAGTAGGTTCCCCTTTGCACCTACAACAGCTTCCACTCTTTTTGGAAGGCTTCTACAAGACTGTGTAAAGCATATGTAGGGTCAGACACTGATGTAGGATGAAGGAGCCTTTCATACAAAAGTTTGACAGGGTTGCAGTAAAGGATCTGTGCCGTCAAGTCGGTTCTATCAACCAGGTCGACCCTAAACCTTGCTTTGTGCACTGGGGAACAGTCATGCTGGAACAGAAAAGTTTCTTTCCCCCCACGATTTCCACACATTGGAAGCGTATTGTCCAAGAAATTATCAAAATGTCTTCATATGCTAAAGCATTAAGATTTACCTTCACTGAAGCCTAGGCCAGTCCTGACAAACAGCCCATAGAACTATCCATCTTCTCCAGCCATTTACCAAATCCAGACTAGTCCATCAGACTGCCAGAATGACATGATTTAACAGTCCGAAAACACATTTCCAATGCTTCAGAGGCCACTGATAGAATGCTTTAATGTAAGGTTTGCATGCATGCAACTCCTGCCACACATTTCTTATGCGGATTTTAATGGTAGAGGAGGTTTGGTACTCTGCAGACAGTGAGTCAACAGAAGGTTGAAGGAATGTATGCGCTATGCACTTCAGCACTCAGCAACGCTGCTCGGTAGCCTTAAGTGGTCTTTCAATTCGTGGCTCAGTTTCTGTGGTTCCCAAATGCTTCCACTTACAGTTGGTTTGAGATGAGATGAGATGAGATGGGGTGCAAAAATGGACTGGGAGAAGCACGATGGTCATTTCGACTAATTACCTGCCATCTATTCTGTTCAGACCTAGCTGCTGGGAAATGCTGTATGCAGTGTTTGCATGAGGGCACACACTCACAGAGAACAGGCTCTGGATGGCCCAGACAGACCACCAGCTGGAGGATAGCTCAATCCCACAGTTTCGTTGTACACCATCCAGACACAACTTCTTCACTACACACCCCTGTCTCTGCCCAGACCATTTCCAAAAGAAAATCACAGAGCCCGTTACATGACCTGCTATTGACTGCCAGTTACCATCACCTTCGTTGCAGTGGTGGCATGAATGAGAAACCTGGACTCCTATGGACTGAAACCTTCAATCCTGCTTTTGCTCTGGAGTGACACACTGCTTGTGTAATAAATGACAACATACAGGCCCAGCTCCAACATCTATGGACAACCGTGCCACAGGGAACCATATTAAACTAGTTTGTAATATTTATTCATATCTCATTTTGTATCCAGTCTAGGGGACGTCTAACAAATAACTAGAGCCTTCTTACAATTGTACAAAAATACAGTTCCCCAATAAACGTATCCTTTTGCTCTAACATTATAATAATTTACATATAATCATCATTACATTCACACAACGTTTAATTTAATTCCAACAACTCCTTCTTGGGAAGTTATTTTTTTTAATAGTGCCCATCACTGCACAGTGATGCTGTTAACTTTTTCCAAAATATCTTCCGTTTTCTTTTCTTTTTTTAAGATTAATTGTTAGTTGCTAATCTGCCACACTTGATGCAGCCCATCACAAGCCTGAAACTATGCTCTTACATGCAACCAGGAGTGGCAGATATCTACAGTTAGAGACCAACATGCGGACCTGAGTCTAAGTGAAAATGTCTGCTCCAAAAAAACAACACATGAAGAAGTTGCTGTTAGAAAACACATAGCCAGTCTTCATCAGGTCATCTTCAGCTACTTTGAAATTTATAGTATGTGGGACTGTTGTGGCTAGTGGTAAAGCTACTGGACTATGTACCAGAAGGTCCAGAGTACAAATCCCACCTCTGCAACAGTTGGGTCTCTGAGCAACGTCCTTAACCCATAATTGCTTGGATTCTAAGACTGTATGAATTGAGTCGCTCAAGGGCGTCTGCTAAACAATGTTTGTTTGTTCGTTTCTTTGGCTTCTTTAACTTTTGTTATCGGCATCAGTGACCATCTTAGCGACACACACAAGGTCATATCCAAACACAATTTCATCTCAAGACTAATCATATACACACACACAAATCAATGCCGATTTAGAGTAATCAATTAACCTATCATGCATGTCTTTTAACTATGGGAGAAAACCAGAGTATCCGGAGTAAACCCACGCAGAAATGGGGAGGACATGCAGACTCCACACAGGGATTGAACCCGGGACCTTCTTGCTGTGAGGCAGCGGTGCTACCCACCGAGCCCCTGTGCTGTCTGCTTAATGACATAGATGCAAATGTAATATTATAAAAACAGAGCAAATCTCCATTCCAATATCAGCTATTAAGACAATAGGCAATGCTACAAAAACACAATCAATGCTGAGATGACCGCAGGTTTATTCACAGCACTTTATATTCTTGGAAATCAGTGGGAAAGGCTATACAGGTCACTTTATCTATTTGTATAATCCATAATCTATCTATTATAAATTCTTGTTAAATACCTGTCCAATTGTTTGGCTGTTGAGTCTATTAAAAACGTAATATTCTACCATTTTAGGCTTGGTCATTGTTTTGCCCAGGACAGTGTACCGTGATAAATTGTGCAGATTTGAATAGCCAAATAAATCTGCTCAGTTTATTTCAAGTCACTAACGATAGGACTATTTGTAACCAGTTTAGAATTCTACGATAACGTAACGTAATCTAGGTTATTTTATATACTTACTAAGCGACATGTATTAAGTATTAGAGCAAATCACCTGCACTGCAACGACTCCGTTATTACGAGCTGCGTTCACTGTCTCCATGCTGCCACTGCTGAAGCTGAACTAGCATGGTGTGCTAACGTGCTTTTACTAACGCCGCATTCATAGCTCAATCACGCGT
>JAUZSU010186780.1:0-12274 GCA_034780255.1 Parotocinclus maculicauda
AAGGTTAGAATTAGGGGTTACATTTAGAGTAAGGTTTTGAGTTAAGGTTAGAATTAGGGGTTACATTTAGAGTAAGGTTTTGAGTTAAGGTTAGAATTAGGGGTTACATTTAGAGTAAGGGTTTAAGTTAAGGTTAGAATTGGGAGTTACCTTCAGAGTTATAGTTTCAGTTAAGGTTAGAGTTAGATTTTACATTTATAGTTAGGGTTGAAATAAGATTAAAATTAGGGGTCAAATTTGAGTTAGGATTTGAGATAAGGTTAATGTTAGGGGGTTGAGGAAGTGAGTGAAAAGTTTGTCATTCAATAAAGCATTTGACAGCCAAATGAGAGTTTTATGGCACTTTAAGCACTGTTGTAATTTCACTTCTCAGAGTGGTTCCCCGGGGGAGGCTGCAGCAGCCGAATACTACAGGATCTGGATAACACTTCTGTCATGGAGGATGGCAGAAAGAAACTCAACACAGTGTTTCATTACCAGGTGGGTGTGTGTACTGCTATACATGTCTGTTTTACAAATTCCCTCTGTTTCTAAAACAGTTGTAGTGTGAAAGAAGAAAAAAGGGACCAAAGGGAGAAAGGGAATGAGGCCGAATGTGTGTGCAAACAGTCATGACCTGGCGCTTTATGCGGCGTGACTGTTTAGCTTGTGAGGTGCCAGAGGGAATGAGCTGCGAAGTGTGTGTGTGTGTGTGTGTGTGTGTGTCCATGTGTCCATGCGAGCAGACAAGCTTGCATCCTTGGTTCAGTGAGAAAGCTGTCAAACTCATTACTCGTATGTAAACTCCTTCAACTTAATGAGTGCTCGTCTCGAGTGGAGCAAAATACCTTTAACCCTCGTGAACTTCAAGCTTCTGACCTCTGGCTCCTTTGCAGATTCCTGAGGGGGCGTCACTGGCCATAAGCATGAAAGACAACAGAGAGAACACGCTGGGCAGAGGTAATGACCGTGACCGTATATGTGAGCGTGCCATGCTTAGTTGACTGGATGTGCTCTACTGACTCATACATTAAACTTTCCTTACCTGCCATTAACCCGCTTCTTATTTCCGTCTCACGTGGATACACAAGCATAAATCTACTCCCAGCTCTGAATGCATTCTTCAGTCTGAACAAAGGAAGCACAGATTACCAGTTATACCTATAATAATCAGTACACTTATGTGCTCTTGTTTGGGTGTGTTTGTAAACCAGAGAAGTTGAAAGTTTTTTGTAATCATACTGAGGTACTAAAACTCATTAGTCAGGCTCCATCGTCAATCAGCGTGTCTCTGTGTCTGACCTTGCTAACACACACATTCACTGCCTCTCAAGTTTGCTCTCATTAACCACTGCCTTAGCCTAGCATTTTGACTTTCCCTCCTCTAATTATACCAAGTTCTTTTTTACCTTTGGCTTTAAATAGAATTTCTGGTTTGCTGAGCAATTGTTCTTTTCTCTACACAGCCAAAGATTTGGACACAGAGAAGTATGTTCATCTGGTAAGTGTACCACACACACAACTCACACACACACAAACACAAAACGCTATACTACTAATGTCTGTAGATGATTATGTAAGATTTCCCATGTAGGTTTTGCTTACAATACTCAAAGCAATGGCAGGCGGTGAAACAGAAAGTGACGCTGTAGATAATGATTTGGCTATTGCAAACCTGGCTGTACAATTAAACTCACTTGAACCTGACAGCACAAATTAACATCAGGCACACTTGGCTTCAGTATAAGGACTTACAAGAAAGATTTTTAATGGTACACACTTCTATCCAAGACAGTTTCCTTTAATTGAACCAGTGTTTGTTAAGTATAATGCTGTCATCACCACCTTTTTTATTTAGATCTCCCACAGTTTACTGGGCTTCTGAGTGACACAGACATCTAAAGTTTTCTCATGAGACGCTGTAGTAGAATCCCACCAGCACTGAAAAATACATATCTGCCCTGTCAGTCAGAGCAATGTCTTATCTCATGGATATACAAAATACAATTATTGTTCTTCTTCAAGCATGTTTTGCTGACATTGCACGAGCTGTTCCCTAGAGGATGCATATGTGACCCTTACCTTTTCAGATTGGTAGCTGCCATGCAACAGAGAAAACTAATAATGAGATTTCTTCCAGGTCGCACATCACGATGAGCTTATGGAACCCAAGAAGTCTCATAGACATAGTCATAGGAAGAAGGTGTTGCCTGAGATATACCTGACCCGCCTGCTCTCCACTAAGGTAAGTCTCCATTAGGACTGGAGTCACAAAGTTAATTCACACTATAGTCATTTTACAAACAAGTACTGTAGTAGTGCTGAATCTGTTTTCGTTTAAGTTCCCTGTTTAACAACCGTGTTGCATTCTGTGAAGGTTGTAGGAATGGTTTAGTACAACTTTGTGATCCCAAGGGGCATGTTCATATTTCTTGTCCAGTTATTGTACCACTTCATCTTAGTCCTTGAGAGCAATTTTAGAAATG
This sequence comes from Parotocinclus maculicauda, assembly GCA_034780255.1. Lineage (NCBI taxonomy): Eukaryota > Metazoa > Chordata > Actinopteri > Siluriformes > Loricariidae > Parotocinclus > Parotocinclus maculicauda. Next base: position 2,466 of record JAUZSU010186780.1, read on the forward strand.
TCTGTTTTTGTTCTCTCTTTCGGTACCTCATAATTAGCCACTGAATTACCAACTGAACCAACTGAATAACCAACTGCCATCAGCTTTTGCTATTTTAATTATCTCTATTCATTCTATTTGGTTACGGGTTCGAAGATACTTGTATAACCATATGTTACAGCAGGAATTCTATAGTCTTGATTGTAGGGTTTGACTGTGTTTTACATATACAAATAACTGAAAAAATAAAGAATTAAATAAAAGACAATTTTAAAATAAATTCGATATTAAAATAACATTTTGGAAAAAATAAGGCACACCTTTTGAAATTCTTTTGTCAACAAATGATTTCAGGGAACACTGCAGAAGTTTTTGGACGACCTCTTCCAGGCTATCCTTAGCATCCCGCCAGAGAAGCCCCCCCTCGCCATCAAGTATTTCTTCGATTTCCTAGAGGAGCAGGCTGACAAACGGGCAATCACTGACCCAGACACCATGCACATCTGGAAGACCAACAGGTACAGATCAGTGGGGGGTAGGGGAATGACAGGCAGCTATTGTTAGCACTGGCTGAATTTATTTTTATTTTATTTGAAATAAAAAAATAATAAGATATCCCTGACCCACGCCACCTGAATCCAATCAGTGTGTAATTACTGTGATGCTGGCACCCGTCCAACACATTCACACAGTGCACCAAGCCTGCCTTCTGCTTTTATCCTGTGAAAATGTTCGTACCAGATTTCTGTTCCTGCCAGGATGAGTTTTGGAGCATTGCATAAGCTTGCAAAGAAATGTCAAATTCAGATGATTGCTGTAGAGTTGAACATAAGTAAAATCCATAGAATTAGTAATAGAATTTTTGAAAAGTTTAAAAGCTTTTAAAAAGGTTTTAAATGACACAGGAGTCTCCCAAGCGGATGCCAAAAACGTGCCACACTAATTTAAGATGAATTAAATGTAGAGTGATTAAATATTAACACATTGTCAGTGCTTTGTCAAATTAATTGTTTGTGGTATTTAAAACCAAATATCAAAGCAAAGTATTATGGTCTGGGTTGCTAGGGAAAGTCTTAACCCAGAATTCACTGGGTGCAGGAAGCCATTTAAAGTAATGTGCAAAAGTCTTAGGCTACCAATAGATTACATATATCATTATTTTAGCAATGGTATAAAGAGCACATAATTATTTCCCAGTCTCTTCTTATTTTACAACCAAATACACAGGAAATTTGTATGTAGTAAAAAACATATGCAAAAATCTGAAAAAACAGTGGCAAGACAGTGACCTCCTCTTACACTTGAGCGATAGAAGCATCCCGCAGCCTCATCTTGATGCCAATTTGATTGGTGTGCTAAAGCTTGTTTAGGAATAGCCTGTTTGAATGTTGTCCTACTCTAGGGTAGAGGGATGATCATTTTAAAGAAGAGATGTCGTTCATTGTATCTTCCATCAAATCAAGGATGTTCACGTTGTCCTTTAATGTTCATCATGTGATCTAATCGTTGTTCAAGCACCATATTATATACTGTAAGTAGCACTGCTTTATGGGATACTGGAATGTACAGGCCATCCGTTTTCCACACATTTATGTTTTTTATTACCAAAATTGACAACCACATTCTTTCTTACTATTTAAGATAGGTGAGATCTTATCTAACTGTAAAACTGTGTGTAGTACATAGCTTTACTTCATTCCTGCCTATCATGTGTGCTCTATTACACACAAACACGTTTATGGAATTGGAAACTTTCATATGAGAGTCTTAAGTCAACACGTATTTCCTCCTGTGTTTATTTTTATGACGTGAACTGATATTTCACAAGACAGCAGGCAACTAAAGAGAGAATTTACTCTGGTATGCTACATTGGAAACACAGTTTCTGTTTTCCTGCTTGATCCTCTCCTTGTTTCTGTGTAGTTCTTCTTACTCTGTATCTCCTCCGACAGTGTGTCAGCTTACTAAACACCTGTTAACACCAGTTCAGCACCAGCCATGGTTGCTCAGCATTGAGTCTGCTCACCCTGAAGCCACATTTCTTTAATAAAACTTTTGTGTTTAATATAATGTTCTGCACCACAGGCTGCATTGTTATATGTGTCATTATAACTGCTGTACTACAACAGCTCATCTATCTGTCAAGGTAATATATGGGTTAAGTAAGTTAATTACTTTAATAATGAACATAAAAACCCTGTCAAACCATGGACAATGTGAACGGAGCTCTATTTATTTAGGATGTACTTTCATCCACAGCACGACAACTGAAACAAAATACAATCCAGGCTAGTGAGGGTGAAGGTTTTGCCAAACCTTACTGTGTATTGTAGTTGTGTTTGGTTTCTTTCTTAAATTCTCATTCCAACTAGAGATTCACAAAACCATTTTAGGTTGCAGGCATTACGGGTTAATGCAAATTGGTCACTCATTTAGTTGACAAAGCATTATTAGCTTTGATTGGCTGTAAAAGCCATTTTTTAAATAATAACCACAATTTCACTGTTAAAATTTTAGCTTAAAAACTTTTTCTATCCCTTGCTGGGTGAAACTTCTCAATGGCCTGGTTTAAAGTATTCCTCTCCCTCCCTTTCTCTCCAGCTTGCCTCTCCGTTTCTGGGTGAACATCCTAAAGAATCCGCAGTTTGTGTTTGACATCGACAAGACGGATCATATGGACGCTTGTCTGTCCGTTATAGCTCAGGCTTTTATTGACGCATGCTCCCTCTCTGACATACAGCTGGGAAAGGTAAAGACACCACACACACACACACACACACACACACACACACACACACACAGACACACCACAGAATAAAGCAGCTAACCGGGCCTCATCTGGAATTCATTTTTCAGCCTTTGTCAACACACAAATGAAATGTCTGTTCTTTGCTGTGTGTGTGTTTGAGTGTGTGTTTAGGTGAGCTACTAACCTCACATACTTGAAATAACCCTTTACTATTTTAGACCCAAAATAAACTTATCATACCTCAGTTTTAAGAACAGCAGAGCTACTCTTCTTCCTCTGTCAACATACGACACAACTAGAATTACACTCAGATAATCTACACTAGTCATCCAATATCTTCTGTGCCTATTTTCTGTTTTCACATACTTGGGCCAAGAGAAACAAAACTTATACTCAATTGCCACTTCATTAGGTACACATCCAGTACACAGTGTGTTGTGCTGGTATAAATGGATCAAAGACAGTTGTGTTCACTCACTGTGCACTCCATGATCGATTTACATTGTCAATATAACGTTTGTGTTAGTCTTCTTCTAATCCTTCATCAGTGTTCATATGATGCTGCCTACAGGATGCTGATGGCTGGACATTTTTTGTTAGTGGAACATTTTCAGTTCAGCAGTGAACAGAGATGTTTAACACACAATAAAACACCACCACCACATCAGTGTCACTACAAGGCTGAGAATGATCCACCACCCAAATAGTACCTGATCTGTGCAGGTCCTGTGGGGGTCCTGACCATTACAGAACAGAGTAAAAATAGACTAACAATGTATGTAGAGAAACATATGGACTAGTGTTTGTAATTCTAGAACTACAAAGTGCAGTAATCAGTGAAACGTTAATATATACATAAAGAATAAGCAGAATATAAAACTTAAAAATATAGAATGATATAAGACTATGATGAGTGTAAAAACTAGGAGGCGGTCATAATAAAATGATTCATCAGTAAGTAGTCTTGTGCAAGTTTAGTCAAATGTCATTGCGTGCTTAGATTACAAAACTTAATTCCCCGCATTTGAAATCATTAGACAGCGTTATCACCTAATTCCTAAAATAAATACCAGCAAAACTAAATTTGGAAATGTCTTAAGTATCAGCAGATGTTGCCACATTGCTATGGCCAAGAATTAGTGTTCTCTTAAATGCAGGCTGCCTCTTACACACTGACCTTCAGCTCCTGCTTTCCTGTCTGCCTGAGCTCCGGCCGATCCTTAGACAAAGAGCCGAACTAATACAGACATGCAGCTTTTGCTCTTCCTCTCTCATACTGCCTACAGTGGTGGTGAGGTTTGTGGATGTGCAGGGGCTTGCAGATAGAATAGCAAAAAGAGGGTGGGTGGCAAAGGCCAGCGGTCACTAGATAGATGGAGGTGTCCACAGGAACTGCGATACAAGATAGGAAGGGGAAAAAAAAGAAGACAGAGAAAGGGAACAGTGTTACAAGGTGCAAATGTATAATGATTACTATTTCAAGGATTAATTATGCTTTAATCGTCTGACTCGTCTGTAATTAGCCTCCTGTTTTGCAGCATGAATAGTTTAATAATGTGCTTTGTTCATGTAAAAATTGTTACCATACAGTCGCACTCATCAAACCTTTAAGTACAACCTGCCTACAGAATTTCTGTCTGTAGATTTGCACCGTTGCATGAATTTCAAAACATAATAATTATGAATTTGATTAAGCAAATTGCTTTTGATATTTAAAAAAATCAGCAGCAATTAATGAATAGCATTTAGGCATGTAAACATTGTCAAGACGACCTGCTAAAGTTCAAACTACTGAGCATCACAATAGGAAGAAAGATCGTTTAAGTGACTTTGAATGTGTGCCACTCTTTGTCTGTGTTTTGGACAGGGTTTGATTGTTTTCTATAGGCATTGTACATTTCATTTCAACTAGAAAAACCAACAAAGCATTTAACTTTCATCCATGTCAATAACCCAATTAAGATAATGTTATTTTTAGTACCTGAAAGTCAAATAGGAAAATGTTAGGACTGAAATATGGACTTCCCTTTACATACATAGACACATATATATGTGAGCAGTTACATTTTCCTTACTGTCTCAACTTTTTGGATTTGGGTTGTATTTCAGGTAGTCTGTTTTTCATGGCAGATGCTTATATAGTTTAGACACTGACTGCTGTATTACTCCAGTCAACTCATAAACCTCAAAAGACCAACTATGTGTATTGTCTTCTTTCTGTTGGTTCTGTGAAAGAGATGGTTGCATAGAACATCATTGTTCACTAGGTGTTCAATTTCCTTAAACACAGAGCTTTGTATGTTGGTTTTGGAAAAAGTGTCTGCAGTTTATTCTCTACAGTGCTGTGTGCTCAAATATGTGTGTTCAGCAATGAGGCATCTGATTATTGTGCATGAAGGTCATACACAATATGTGTTATGATGTATTGCTAGGGTTTTAAGTGCATCCTGGGTACATTTAATTCAAGCATATTAAGGTGGAAATTTGGATATAATCCTAAAATGCAACACTGCATGCAACAAGTAGTTGTAAACATTTTACCATTTTAAGGGATGCAGAACTGTGCAAAAGTCTTAGACCACCATTAGATAAGAAGTACCTTTGTTTTAGCACTGATATAAGAACTATATATAGTTTAATTCTTATTCTTATTATTAGAACCAGAAATTGCAATACATTATTGCAGTCTTATAAACTGAAGAAGATCAGATCAATAGCAGTATTTGGCAGCTTCACTGGGCTGCCAAGTTGACCCTTCTATAGTCCAAAGATGTGTGTCCCGAACTTTTGGAAGGGTAGCAACCATGTAAGCTTTAAGGGAACAGGGTGAAAAGCCAAGATAAACTAAAGCTCACAAAAATTGCAATGAAGATAAAAAAAATTGAAAAATTATATTATATTAATTATATTATAATAAATCCAAGGTTGAACGTTTTGGGTCAAATTGTCAACAATATGTTATATACGGTCATGATATCAGTGCTTAAACAACAAATCTAATGGTAGCCTAAGATTTTTGCTACTCCAAAATGTACATGTTGAGCTGGAAACACTCTAGGCGAAAAATTGCTAGCATTAAATATAGCTGCTTCTGTTTGCTTGACAGGACTCTCCCACCAATAAGCTGCTGTATGCTAAAGAGATTCCGGAGTATAAGAAGAGGGTGCAGTCCTATTACAAGCAGATTCAAGAAATGGCGCCTCTCAGCGAGCAGGAGATGAACGCGCACTTAGCCGAGGAGTCACGGGTGAGTTCTGGGACAAGAATGCTGTCATGCTTTCAGCCTAATCTCAATTTCCCTGTCCTGAAAACGGAAAACCTTACACTTGTGAATTTACGAATAGCTTAGATCCCCAATCTGAACAGGAACTTCCAGGCAGATGTTTGGTGGGAAATGGGTTTATTTTTTGATTATTTCCATTTGACATATTGTGAACTTAATGAAAAATGAGATGAAAATGCATTGCAAATTAAAGCCTAGAGGTACAGGGTGCCAGTCCATTTTGGTTGCAATTTAGAGTCACCAGTATATCTACTGGTATGCTCTTGAGAGGTGCCAGCAGAATATAAGGATAAAATAAGGACAGAGAGAGCATGCCCAGTCTCACAAAGGCATTAAAGAGGTGAAGAGGTGAAGAAACCCAGGTGTTGGAGCATGGTGGCGCCAAAGCTGCCTATGCAATAGTTCTTCCAAGTATTTACACTTTCATTAAGGATTTGTCGTATTCATGTGCAAACAGAACAGCACAAAGGGATACTGTAAAAGGAAAAAGCAGGATTGTTTCCAATGGTCCCGAGTAGGGAGGGGGACAAAGAACACCCTGAGGGGAAAAATCATTCTCATGTTTCTCCGTACAAGGAAACTCATCCAAACGATTTCCATGGTAATAACACAGACACTACATATGTAACCTCACCTTTGATATAAACGAATGAAAAAGCCAGAATGTGTGCGCTGACTAACTGGCAGCAGCTTTTATTGTTAATGACAATCTCATTTCTGGGTGATGTATTAATTCAAATCATGAAATGAGTTTGCCTTGAAGCACAGATGAAATTATGTCGAAAATGTGCAGCAAGTAAAATTATATTTAAAGCAAAATGATACGACAGTAATCAATTACTACTGAGCTCCAGGACAAAAAACGGCTTAGACATGTTAAATATTCCCCAATATTAGTTAGTTATATTGTATAGTTATTGTGCTTTTATTGTAGCATATAACTGTCTTCACACTTCTCTACAAATTTCTACACTTTCATGAGACACGTTCAATAACGTTGTAGAATTCAGCTAGAGTTTATGGCTGCTCATCTAAGTCTTACAACAGATTTACAGCAGTGGGGTGTGGGTTTTCTGTTGTAATTAATTATTATGTAATTGGCTTATTAGTAATTAAACAATTTGGCCCAGCATACAATGACATCTTTATGCACCGGCCACTTTATTAGGTACATCACCTTGTTTCTACACATATTCTCCATTGTATCAGTTCTACTTACCATATACGTAAAAACACTTCTTCTTAATTCTAGATCTACAGACATATATACTTCCCTGCATGCTTTATTATGCCCCTTTACTATTTTCACTAACGGTCAGGACCCCCACAGGACCAGCACAGATTAGGTAGATAGTGGATCTTTCTCAGCACTGCAGTGACACTGATGTGGTGCTTCTGTTTTAGTGTGTGGTGTGCTGGTACAATTGGATGAGGCACAGCAGTGCTGCTGGAGTTTTAAAACAATTTTTAGTGTTTACTAGCTAGAGAAATATTCAGAATATGGTTTCTGCAATACAATATGTGTATTAATGTTTATTATAGGGTTTGTGTCTTAAAGTTAAAATATTGGCATCATGGCATCGTTAAGCAGGGAGTACCTGTGGTACCTGAGCTGTGCTGGTCCTGTGGGGGTTCTCACCATAACAGAGTAACGAGGACACTGTATGTAGAGAAACAGATGGACTACAGCCTTTGTAGAAAAAGTGCATCCATATGATAAGCAGTAATTGGTATTGACAACATGGACAATGAGTGTAGATACAAGGGGTGTACCTAATAAAATGGCTGGTGAGTGTAGCTCCTAGCATATTAAATATGTAGAAATATTATCTCATAAATTGGGTTTGGATAAGGTACGTTCGGAGTGAAAGTACTGGATTCTCCATGCTTGTTATTAGATTTTCGAACCATACTGTATTTATACCATCACATCCACATCTGAAATGTGCCATAACGTACCTGAACGTAAATCTTGATAAGCATAAAGGTTTATTAACATGATCTGCACACGTTGTCACATGATTGTACAGAGTGTATCTGATTGACTGTTCTTGCTTCTGTGACAAACAGAAATACAGGAACGATTTCAACACCAAGCTCGCCCTTACTGAGATCTACAAATACGCCAAGAGATACCGCACTCAGGTAGGAAAGAGCTCTAACTTGTTTTCTCCATTCAATAAGATGAGTACTGTACAACTTTCCTAACAAGCTTAAGCACGAATGCTTACACGCACACCTCCCATATGCCTGATAAGAGCCTTCTCTTCCTGTCCCACCTGCACTATAGCATTTGAGAGAGTCTGCATGTATGTGTGTGTGTGCGTGCGCGTCCTGGCAGCCTAGCACTAATCCCCAGGGCTGTTTTAAAGCCCATTCTTTAGCCTCGTCAGGGCTGGAGCTGTGCAATGAAAAGCATGGCTGATTGCAAGTGTGTGTGATTGAGCTCATTCTCTACATGCATAATGCTAAATGAATGGCCCTGCTGGACATGAAAGAGCAACTGCATGTGGGTTCAGAAAACAGCGGATTAACGGGAACTGCTGGGTATTGTGAGGACGTACTCTCTGCAATGCTGTGTGTGCACATCAATACATTGTTTGCAGTTTCTCTTACCAGATGGTGAGCTAAAGCTGTAAAAGTTAGGTGAATGAATTTATCAAACCTAGCAAATTTCCTACTTTTTTTATACATTTGTATTTGCATCTATTTTTGACAGTCGCTTCAGTGAAAGCGAGGGAGCTCAGGGCTAAAGGGTTTGCTCAAGGCCCCCAAGTTTTTCCACCTATATGGGAGCTGGCAAACTCTTGAACTCATAAACTGCTATAAGCACTTTTAAATAGTTATCTTTGTTATTTTAGCTATGCACAATGTTAACAAGTTTATAATATGAGGCATACAGGGAGGGCCCTTTATAAACAAACAATGGCACTAGGATTTGTTGTTCAACACCTCAGTGACTCTTAATATCAAACTGTTACTGGGTAATTTCCATAAAGAAGTGGTTTCCAAATATGAGGACGAACTGGTCTGACTTGCACAGATCCCTGATCTTAATTCATCTTTGAAATGAACTGGAATAGCAAAATATCCCTCTTGTCAGTGCAGTGTTCCTTCCATGGGACATAGGAAGACCAAAGAGAATGGCTCTGTTGACACTATAACACCGGACACAGTGCCTCACCTGGGCTTTTGTAAAGTTGCTATCTGAAAGCTAGAGGACTGGTAAGATGTGGCATGGTTAAAGAGGTAGTGGTACCTATTGATTTCGGCTAATGGTTGGGTTTGGGTGTGATTCAGACCCCATGAAACCATGCACCCCAAATGTCACAAAAGGCACTATACAGGTTGGCGGTGATTCCATACTAGTGTATGGTATTTTTTCCATGGCATTAGTTGTGTCCACTGATCCACCTAAACAAGCATTGACGAGTTCCTGCTATGTTTCACTGCTTGTTGACTATTTGCAGCCCTTTATGGACTTTTATGGACTTTTGGCACATTAGTGTATTACTAGGGAAGTGATAAGGAATTAATGTACTAGTCAGCAGATAAAACACAGTGAAGGAATCATTTATTAATTTATTATATTCTGCTTTATCAACATGGGGTCGTGGGCCAGCCAGTGCCCACCCAGCCACTCTGGGCTCAAGGGCAGAAACAACCCTAGCTGGGGCGCCAATCCATTGTAGGGCACACACACAGTCACGCACACAGTCACACACTAAGGGCCACTTTAGAGACACCAATTAACCCAACACGCATGTCTTTGGATTGTGGGAGGAAACCGGAGTACCT
>JAUZSU010186791.1:0-12273 GCA_034780255.1 Parotocinclus maculicauda
GATTTGTTTCGGTACTTTAGGATTTGGTCCGAATAAGTGGCTGGTCCCATTAACCGGTGGTCCAATTAACCGGAATCGACTGTACTGTGTTTACTGTAGTGAAGATCTCTACATGGTTGGTACCTGGTAGTAGTAGAAGGGGGACAGGATGTAGCTGATCATCTCTTGGTGGAAAACAGGAGTTACAGATCCTGACATGGGAGGCACCAGCCATAGCCAGTCAGCAGGACAGCCGCCACGCAGACGCACCTCAGTCTCCATATGCTTCATGAAGGACTCTGAAGCAGAGTGGTGGTCTGTGATGGTGACCCTATTTTTCTGAATCACAAAACAATTATGCAAACTGAGTTCTTGTATATATTATACAGACACCGAATCAGTTCTGAACAATGCTTTAGTATAAATGAGAATTTATTAAATATTATTCTCACATTTCAGTTTGGGTTAGCGCTAGACTTTGACTAGGCCTTTTCCAGAACAGTTCATAATTGTAATGAGCTACTTTAAGGTTCTGCTAACCTGACGTTCTGCTGTGAAGTTTCACAATACAATTGGCTTCACGCTTTCTTCTAAAGCCACATTCAGATTGAATTTGTTTATCGCCGGGGAAACTATAACTGTTTTTTGTGTCTACTGAGTGGTAAAACTCTTGCATCCAGATGGCAATCAAATTTCTGCAAGATGAGCGAGAATCTCTTGGATTGTATTTGTTCTGAACTTGGATGTTTTCTTCACCCATAACTGACTGATACATACAGTCATTATTTCTAGAAAACTAAACGTATAAAATGTATGTATGTAAATATAAAAGCAATGCTAAATACTTCACATAACGATACGCGTTACACTATGCATCACGACACATGGGTTATGATACGATTATGTTGCAATACATTGCAATAAGATCTATATTGCGATATTCCACATAGTTTACAGAAATTATTTTAAAAATCTGAAATACAAGTTATGTTATACAATCTGAGTCATCTTACTACATCATATCATGCTGATTATTCAGCACCTGTCAAAACACTGTACTATGACATCTAAAGGATTGGGGATTGTATTTCCCACCCACATTTCCCACATTTTTTTAGCATCTTTACTTGAAATAGTATGTGGTGTCTGGATTCTAATCACTTGGATCAATTTTTTTTCCTTCTCCTATGGCTGTCTGAGTAAGTAGAAAAACGTTCTTTCAACAACAATTTACATTTAAGTACAGTGATTTTTCTAAACCCTCATTTTGTAGATCTGGTCATAACTTTGATTGAGCAAGTTTCAGCAATCGAAATTATTTTTCCACCAAAGGACACTGGCTGTAAAATGAAGGAGACATCCAGATGGGACTAAAACAATCAGAGCACTGCTGAGTTACAACAGTAAGTAATTCTGCCTGTAATTGTCTGAGCGATTGAAAGAGAAACAGATTCAAATGGAAATAAATTCATAAAAAAGCTCATGTAATACTTACCCCAAAATCCCATTTAAACATAACTTTACCCAGATAGGGCTCAAACTGCAAGCTATCCAAGGTGTCCTGGTTTAATGAGGTGCAGCAAAATCTTGATACCCCCCCCCCACCATGCTTCACAGTTGGTAAATAGCCTTTTCGCTGGTGCACAATGTCTTATTTCCAGTATTGTGGACTATGGACCAGAAGGGTTCAAATCCCACCTCTGCTACAGTTGGGTCCCTGATCAAGGCCCTTAACCCACAATTGCTTGGATTGTTAAACTGTATTCATTGTAAGTTGCGCTAAATAAGTCTGCCAAATGACATAAATATAAACATAACAATGTTTGTTTTTTTTAATCAGTTTTATCTTTTGCCATGTTGCATTGCATTAAATGGACTTCAAGATTTGAGACACACAGCAATGTTTAATGGAAAAAAAACATTCTCCATATTGTCCTTTCATAAAGACATTTTTTGTTGAGTGTTTGTCTAATAGTGGTCTTGTGGTAGGAAGTTTAATACTGTAATAAGTGGAAACAAATGGGTGAACACCAGACTACATATGAATAATTAATACAGACATTTCACATTTGCTTGACAGAATGAATGGTGAAACTGAAAAAATGCTTTGTGTTTTTTATAACAACACAATTATAAACAAAATGATATTGTACCTGAAAACTGTAAATCACAGCAATATTAATGGCAACCAGAGCCTGATCCTTCCACAGTGATGACAGTTGGTGTGTGTCCAAGCCCATACAATGGCCAACTCGCTGTAGAACGTCAACCAGAAACCAGTTTTGGGTAATTATCAAAACATTCTGGTATCTGATACTTAATGGATTAAAAGTACCTCTAGAATGTTGTAGCGCTGAGTATCGCAGAAGTTTCTGACACCAATCTCAGTGCCCATATACCAGCCATTGAAGGGACATGCTGTGAACTCAAGCCCACCAATCTCTAGCAACATGCTGGACACTGCAGGAACCGCATACCATCTGAGCTTCAGATCTTTGAACCATTCATACCTAGTTGCAATACGAAAAATTAAGCATGAAAAATTGTCCATTGAAGGAAATGTCTTATTGATTTTAACAGAGAAGACCAGACATGTTATGACTATGGTAACCTGTACCTGTACAATTCTGGTGAACAGTAAGGCATCAGAGAATGCACAACAAGTCAAGCCTAGGGTGGGATGAACTACAACAGGGACTTTGTGGTATTATAATAGTGTTCTTAATATAGTGCTCAGTAAGTGTAAACAGTATATAACTTGCATTTACATTATTCAGCAGACACCCTTATCCAGAGCGACTTACAACTGGTACAGTCTTACAATCCAAGCAATGGAGGGTTAAGGGTCTTGCAGAGGTGGGATTTGAACCCAGGACTATCAGGTTCATTCAGGTCCAGAGTCCAGTACCTTAACCGCTAGGCTACCACAGTCCCATAACTTGACAGATGACAGGTATCACCACGTAAAGACAAATGAACATAGCCAACAACATCAATTCTATCCATTTGCATTATTACATGTGAAAACATAATAAGAATAATTCCAGATTATGCACACTTGTAATCGTAAGGTCAGACTTTTTGGGATAAAACGTGTCCATTGATTGGATACTGCACTAAAAGAGTAGAAACTAGTTTTCGTGGCATGTAGAAAATTAGTTGATATTTGCATTGTTGGTCTTCAATAACAATAGATCAAAAGTCTCAGTCAGACGCATTGGACTCGGCTGGTCTCAACAGCAATTTGACTACTAAATGAGGTCAAGACCATTTGTTTATTCCCCAATAAATTACATTCTAGACCACTATTTAAACCAAACGTAATTACTTTTTAATTAACCAAAATAGCCTTATAGAGCACGACTGAACAAATAAATAAGTAAATAGAGTAAATAGGTCACACAGAAGAAAAACTCAGCTGATTCAACTGCTAAAAGGACCTAAGAGAACTTACATCACTTTGTTAAAAGATGATTCCCATTTACTTTGAGATTATTACACAGAACTCTATGTCATTTGTTCTCAGCAGGGGTCGTATTAAAGTTTCACTTCAAAGGCCTACATACACATTGACTGGGCCAAGAGCTGTCAACAAAATGTCATTTGACTGGTGCCCAAATTTTTCCATAAGACTGCAGTCCTGACCAGGATAAGCAGTGCAAAACGGGATTAGCCTTTGTTTTGAACACTGATGCCTGCAAACTCATGACCCACAGGCCTTGGGTGGGTTGTGGAGGCTCCAACTTACAGCACTCACCTGACGTTCTCAAGCTAATGGGGTGTTGAGTTAAACTGAAAATAACAGGGATTGACTCATTTATTCATTTATTAAGGATTAAAGGCTTAACTCTGATGTTTAAGTATTCAGGATTTGTTCATTTAAAATCTTTTATTCAGAGACTCTCCAGAATGAGAGGAATTTCAGGGAATTGTTGTGTTCCCCGAACTAGAAGATTAACAATTAACAGTCTCAAGTAGAACAAGAGAGACTTTAAGTACCTTTGGTAAAGTGCCTTGGTCTGTGTAAACAACGCCTCTCAACAACGGCATTCTTAATTGGCATTATGTAAAAATGGTCAATGACAAAATAGTTAATCTAAAATTGGTTCTAATGTTGTAATATTAAATAAACTAAATGGCATACAGTGTGCCCGCTTTATAGCGATTTTTATTAAACTTCATGTTTGAAATCAATACTACTATAGTTTTTCACACACATTTTTGGGATAATATGGAAGAAAAACTGCAGTTTGTCTTACATTTGCCTTTTATTTCATTGCAGACAGTATGAACCCAAGGTATTTCTGGTTTTGTCTGGTCAGCTTTATTTGATTTGTCATAAACATCCATTCTTGCATTTCAAGTCCGCAAAACATTTTCTAAAAGTTGTCGCAGGGGAATTTTAGGGCTAGAAATAAGGGGTAAATTAAATAATGTGGTGATGTAAAAAGGTGATTATAATCATGATTTTTATTTGTATTTTTTTATAAAAGCAGCATCCAGGAATCTTTGAGAAGCAGAGGTAGCTGAAGCATCTCCAGTTTGCGAACAAGAACATGAAATTCCAGGCGTTAAATAATTCCAGGAATCTGGAGGAATTTCAGTATGTGCAGGGCAAGGGTGCAAGCTTAGCTTAGAAACCCATTCAGAAATGCCACTTAAAACTTTACTGTGCAAAAAGGAAGCCTCACGTTAAGTCCAGAAGATATGGACCAAAGAGGAGAAAGACCTTCCAGACGGTTATCAGCGACATGCATTTTTCATTCTGTTCATTTTTTTCTGATATGGGGTTATATATTAAATATTCAATATTTGGAAACAGAATTATGCTTTTAATTAAGTATGTTCTGTAATGTGATATTTTACATGTACAAATATGCATATTATTTCATAATTTTAATAAAATAATGCAACATACCATTTACAAGCAGTCTGATGTTCAGGTTTTGACAATGGATTCCAGTACCATGGTCCAGTAGGGTTACCATTTAAACCCTAATTAAATATGTATGGTTGTTTTGTTTAGTTTGAATTACTAAGTTAGTTATTTAACCTGGCTTATGCAGGTCAGTTTCAGAGTAATTTCAGTATAATTTTAGTATTAGCTATTTTGAAGCTGTTTTAGTCTTTGTTCTTTATACAGAAATGCATACAATAAATACACATTGTGCATTGTGGACCACCTTCAATGGCAGAAGGGCCACAAGACATCCCCCCACCCTCAGCCTCCACCCCCCCAGGCATTGTGACCCGCTCTGGGTTGCCCGCTCTGTGATGGACTGGCATTCCATTCAGACCACTCTTACACCTGTACCCCTTGTTAAGCGCTCTTTAATGCTTAACTGTTTCTCATAATGAGACTCAGAATAATCAGATTTAGTTATTCAAATCGAATTACTTAGTTGCAATGGTTGTGTATGTTAAAAGATCTTTGTATTGCATATCCGTGTGGTTTCAGAGACTACATCAAACTTTACAAGCTGTATAATCAGGAGCTACATAGCTAATAAATATTAAAACCATTCGAATGCTTGGCTTTTTTAAAATGTGTGTAACTTACTGGGGATGCTCCATTTCAACCTCCAATATCAAATCTGATGGAATTTCAAATAGCTCAGGATCTTCCCCATTAGCTTGCAGGAGCAGTGGCAGGACATCAAACATGCCATACTTTGGAGTCCATCCAAGCTGGATACAAATCTGTTTGGATCAAACTAAAGATGAAACAATGGGTTTAAATTACAGAACACTGTACGCTAAGAAATGATGTGTTGGTACCTCCGTGAATTTTACATTAGCAGGGTCTCCAATTACACTGCCATCCTCCATCTTATAGCCAGCATATCTTATGAGCTGACTGTTCCAAATTCGGAAATCATGCCGACCATCAGTTCTCTGAGGGAAAATGGTGATGGCTGACCTATTAAAAGACAAAGCAACAAAAGCAACTATAACATCAGTAACAACAAAATATCACTGTGAGCCAGAGTGGCTTTAGAAATGTTAATAAACCCTTTCAGATTAATTTACAGAATCTGACAAAGTCCCCGTGGCTGAGGACCAAATGTCCCTAATTAATGAATAAAAAAAGTTGCCATAATGAATCTGGCCACCTCAAGTTCCCTCCATTGGTGGCAAACTTTAGATGATCACACAGAAATTGGAACATTCCCTCCGCAGTCCTGCATTTGCGTGCATCGAAAATCTACACAGGAGAAAATAATCACCGCGTTACACACACATAAGGAATCACCAGCCGCCAGTATGGTTCATTGTAAGCACGCTGATGTGGAAAACCTGCAAATTTGACCACTGAATCCTGCCGATGCACCTCGGTGCGTTCCTCCAGGCCTGTCTGGCCCCAAACGTGAGCTCTTCAGTGGTGAGGTGATAGGACCCTGTGGCATCAATCTCTCTAGTAACCTCATTAAGCCGGGCCAAATGCTCCTCGATTTTAGAACTGTAATAATAAATACCAGTCAATATCTATTGAAATTACAGCTGAAAATGTCAAGTGAGTGAGTGATTCCATCCTAATAACATTTTGAAAATCAACCAGTGCAGTATAAATTAGCATCGAGTAAATTGCCAAAAATGTTTTAGATTTGCCAGCTTACGATAAGAGACGATAAAAAGTTAGCAACAAAAAATACTTAATATAACACAACTGACAATCAATTACATCATAAAACGTTGTCTGCAACACTAACAATGAAGTTTTGAAATTTTCAATTTCATTTTTATCCTATCACTTATAAACTACTGAGATCCTAAAATTATAATAAATGTTATAATATAATGTATATAAACTACATCTAATTCACATCTGCACCACAGACAACTAGTACAAGTGAATCCTTGTGGCACCTGCTAACGAAAACAACACGGTGCGTTTCAAATTTTATAAAGAACCAAAAATAGGATTTACTGTATTGTACTGTACTTGATGTTTTTTTATTTACTAAATATTGTGATTTAATTAATATTATTGTTTAAAATAAAATAAAAAACTATGTGCAAGGTATCTAAACCTGTATATACTGTACATGTAATTGTAAAAAAACAAATATTTTAATGTGATTTGATGTCAAATCTGACAAAACCAAATGCTAAAAGTGTATTAGAAAAATGTTTTTAATGTACTCAAGGATCAGAAGATGATATTTTTACTACATCACCAGTACCTACTGGCAACTCTGACTGTGGAACGTATAACAACTCATGCTGGTTTAATGCAAAATCTCTTTAAAAAACACCTACATTTTAAATGATTTGTAGTACTGATTGATAAAATCAATGGCCTGTGTGAGGAGCTCATTGGACCCAGATGAGAAAGCAGAAGGAGTGCACATTAAGGACTTGGGATTCACAATGGATGCCTGACACAGTTTAGGCTTGCAGCACTGATCCTGGAATGACAAACAGACACAATTGAGGACATTATATTAAGCTACACTATATAGACAAGTTTCAGGACAAATTCAAAACAAAGCCAAAACATGGGTATTAACATTGAGTTTCTTTTTTTATTGCTTCACCCCAGCCTTCACCCATTATAGAATGGTTTCCAGTACAATGTGGTACATCACTTTGAGGTCAGGCACTGATATTGGACAATAAGCCCTGACTCACGACTTTCATCCAGATTAAATTCATTACTGAAGTCAAGGCTCAGTGCATGTCTGCCAAGTTCACCATCAACATTGGCAAACCCTACATTTATGGTTCGCCAACAATGTTGCAATAGCATGCTGGGGAGGAGGAAACCTATTCAAATACCATACTGAGAGTCACTGAGACTTTCCCTGTAAAATCACTGTGATTGCCACTGTTTTTCTATGGTGATTCTACGTTGGTATAGTGAAACTGAAATAACAAAGTATACTTATCAGAAATGGTGTTTACAAACTTTTGTCTATATAATGTATGTTGCCCTACTAAGACAAACATATTTAACAGATCAAAAGTACAAGTGTGTACTAAATATGTGCCCTGTCTTTGGCCAAAATTAATTTAAATGAATTTTAATTATTTTGTTTCGGTCTGTTTATAAAACGGTGGTGAAAAATCCCAAAGAGATCCCTCGGAAAAAAAACGCCCCAAATGTTACGCAGTAAAATAAATATAATAATCTGAAACCAAAATTTTATTCGTTTAGATTTTTTTTAAAAATATTTATTATTCACACATTTGTTATTCATCATTCTTTAGACTTTCCAATTGATCAAAGGGCTCAGAAATAGTACTGTAGCTCATACACCAATGAGCAGCATATCAGCTAAATCTACCTTCGACACGGTCAATCATGTTTGTCTGCATATATATAAAAAAGTAAGTACACCCCCCATATTTATGTTATACAATCTGTAGACTCTATACAGTACTTTACCTTATATAAAGTATAATAACTTCAGTGTTGTAATATAATAAGATATAATAAAATAGTTGCAAAAATGTAAGGGGTGTACTGGGATTATCTAGACTCACCCGGACGGCTCTGTGGTAAAGTGTATCTTGATATTGCAGTCCCCTCTGCAGATTGTGCACCCGAACCTCCATGGGACACCGACTGCTCCTGTTTACTGGGCGCTAAACAACATTGAAAACAACCACAGTGTAATGTAATGCATATATTTATTTGCAGTAGTTATTCCAACTTTGACTCATTTAATCAAAAACTTCAGGTGACTGACCTTACTCAGCTGAGTGTGCTGGTCCTCCTTTGTATTTGTTTGACAAACTTCCTTTCCCATAACTGTGCTGAATTTTCAACTAGCAAGAGATGAAAAAATGATATTACTTTATTAGGTACACCTGTTCAACTGCTTGTTAATGCAAATATCCAGTCAGCCAATCACATGGCAATAACTGGTCAAGATAACCTGCTGAAGTTCAAACCATGCATCAGAATGGGGAACAAAGTGTTAAGTGACTTTGAACGTGATGAAAAACTGCTAATCTACTGGTATTTTCACACACAGTACCACAGAATGATCGGGAAAAGAGAAAATATCCGCAGTTCTCTGGACAAATATGCCATGTTGATGCCTATAGGCAGAGAAGAATGGGCAGACTGGTTTAAGCTGACAAAAAGGCAACAGTTACTCAAATAATCATACACAGAAGAGCATCTATGAATGCATAACATATCCAACCTCGAAGCAGATCTCACTGGGTTCCATTCTCAAACTGGCTTTATGAACATAACATTAAAATCCCTGTACTCAAACAGCCTCCACCATCCCCAGATCCCATTCCCATGGAGCACCTCTGGGATGTGGTGGAGTGAGAGATACATATCATGGATGTGCAGCTGACAAATCTGCAGAAACTATATGTCTCAAAATGAACCAAAATCTCTGAGGAATGTTTTCGCACCTTCATGGACCTATGCCACAGAATGTAGGCAGTTCTGAATGCAAAATGGGGAGGTACTAGCAAGAGATACCTAATAAAGTAGCCAGTTAGTGTTTATAATGATACAGTTATAGTATGAAATGTGTAAAATTACTGTCCAATTAAAATGTTCTATAAATTACAACTGTCGTACATTAATACAAATTAAATACTGACAACTAGCATTGCAACAGCAGCAACAACACTGCTATCAACAATAACACACAACATAAAATACCATTGTAGGAGGTTATGCTCCACCCATACAGGCAAAAGCCACAGGACATGCTTTTATTTTAGAAACCAAATTGGAAATGACAGATCTGAATACCTCAATTAATGGGTGAGGGGGCCTATCTTTAAGGTTCTGCCACAGGGCATACACGGCTGCCATCTTGAAAGCAGCCATATTAGATCATATCAAAGAAGACCAAAATTGTTTCAGAAATCGATTGCCACAATCAGATTAGAAGGTATCAACACTAAAAGTTCAAAACTTTTGTTGTTCGTTACAGGTAAGATGATCCTGATGCCCGGGGAACACATCTGCTGTATCATAGCAACAGATTAAAACAACCGACCAATTTTACACAGCACTGTTACATAAATTATAACCTAATTCAGAAAAACTGTACTGCTTTGACCTTATTTATGCTTGAACCTTATTTCTATTTTTACTATATATACTTATTTATATTTACTTCTCTGTTCAAAACCCCACTTCACATCGACAAGGTTGTTTTGTAAAACATTATTTTTACTCTTAAAGAAATTAATCTACGTATCAACATTAAGAAACAAAATCAACATCAATATTTTCATCAGTTCTTATTCTTCTTGAGCCGGTTACTCCAAATTCTTTCTATCCTCTATAGCCTTGGAATCAAAGCTACAGCTAGCACTCTGGAGAAATGTCCCAAAGGCCAGAGGTTATCTACCTGCTAACCTCTTCTACCACACCCTCAAAAACGCTAGCACCCTGACATTGTCATGCAGATTTCACCAGTCCTTTCTACAGAAGACACCTGGATGCTTGTCCTTCCACTGGATGTCTGAATGTCTTTCACTTAAACATTCAAACAATGACTAACTGCTCACTTTTTCTTTTAATGGTTCTATGAATAATAATAAGGAATAATGCTCTGAATGGACTGTATGGGGTAACAATCTTGTTGAGACAGGGGCACTGGTCCTTGCTGGCCCCTCCAGAATCTCTACTGGCAATAAATGATTACGTCACCCAAAGGAAACTCAGCCAGGACTTTCTCCTTAAACCAATACCTAGCTAAGAGTTAATGATTTGCATGCAAAGACACATATATAAGTCATTTTCAAAACATGACAAACTCAAGACCAGAGATTAATGACCCAAGTACATGAGGGTCATGGTTGCCTTTCTGTTCCACAACATTTCCCTTTATCTTCTATGCTATGAGCTATCAATACAACAACATCAGTAATTATAACTATCTGTACCACTACTACTACTAATAATAATAACAATAATAACAACAATAATAACAGTAATAATGCCCTTAGTTAGAGTACTCAGTTTAATTTAATTCACAAACCTATTTATTAAGCTGTTTTTAAACTAATATGTATATTAAAATGATAGCTCTGTTACTTTAAAGTCACCTTGTAACATGCAATATAACCCTGACAAATACGGCTCAAAGCTTGTGCTTTTGTGGGAAAAATTCTTTTTCTTTGGGTAAGTGATGTTTCGACTTGCATTTTTTACAAGCTATAGCTGCCTTTGTCGTTGATTTTCATCAAATAAATATAAATGAACAAGTACAAATATTTTATGCTATTTCGTGTTATTTATCTGTGCTGCAAGAAACCGTTGTGTCGAAGTGTTGTGTCAGTTACTGGTATTGGTATTTTCCAGAAACTAAGGACCAGTCATTAATAGTGGAATATCCACAGTATTGGTGCATCCCTAATTACATCACAAAAGCCAAGCAGACAACATTAATAGTAAGAAGAATAAGAAGAAAAGCTAAAAACACCCAAGCATAAAAAAATCCTCAAAAGTGCTATAAAACATCGTTATAACCGCATCACTACAAGGACAATACTACTAATGTAAATAATAACAACAATAATAATATAAACAGATAAATGTTCTCATTTCTAAAATAAAAATTCACAGCAACAACAATGAAAATAATAAACATAATAGTATTAATAATAACTGCAAAAAGCAGCAGTAGCATTAACGTCAACTGCAGTAATAAAATAAAAACTAATGATAAAAACATCATCAGCAAAAAACACTGATAAGAAGACTATTCAAAACAACATTATTAACATTTAATAGTAACTATAAAATGTAGTAAGGTAAATATGATTCAATTCTGTCTTTATATCTTTAGGCAGGTTTGTATTCTAATTAAGGAATTCATAATAGAGTCATTGTTTACCTGCTATTCAGTGAATTCAGTGAGTCCTCAGTGTACTGCTCTATAAGTGTATGAA
The DNA here is from genome assembly GCA_034780255.1 of Parotocinclus maculicauda. Taxonomy (NCBI): domain Eukaryota; kingdom Metazoa; phylum Chordata; class Actinopteri; order Siluriformes; family Loricariidae; genus Parotocinclus; species Parotocinclus maculicauda. The sequence continues at coordinate 11,860 of JAUZSU010186791.1, forward strand.
TGCTCCCAGGCTTTTATACACTGCACCAGGTTTGGGTTAGGGGAGAGGGGAGCTAAGGGTTAAGAGAACCACTCAAAATGGTTGGCTACTTGGTAGTTGTTCACATCATGGTAGGACAAACAGATTAAAAGACGTGTTCAAAAAAATTCATCACAAGGATAATACATCAAATGCAATCACACAAAATACAAAGAGATATAAAGACAGAAACTGTAATACAAAATACAAATGACTATTATAAAAACAATATTATTATAAAAAGTAACACATAGCTACTGTTTAATATACAGAAAGCTTTCGGCTGGATCATTTTGGCACTCTGTTATCAGTCCACAAATACAGTCGAATCCGGTTAATGGGACCACATCGGGACACGATCGTTTTGGTCCTAATAACCGGCTGGTCCGATTAAAC
>JAUZSU010186802.1:0-12273 GCA_034780255.1 Parotocinclus maculicauda
GAAACACTTAAGTGTGACAAACATGCAAAAAAACAGGAAATGAGGAAGGGGCAAACACTTTTTCACACCACTGTATGGCAGTCGATGTTGACAGGCATTGTTTCCCTCCTGGTTCATATATGTAGTTCATATACTGTACAGCATGTCTGGGATATAGCCTTTGTCTCTTTGTTCCCATTTATATTGGATTAGTCTACACTTGCAATATAACTTAAGTAAAGATCTATGGGATGAGTCTTTATTTAAATTGCTTTAGCCAGCCCTATTAAATATTCATCTCTGCAAAGCTTCTAAACATATCCCTGTTTCTCTCATGCCAAATGTATAAGCAGCACATTTGGGTTTGCACGATCAAAAAGACTGAAATGAAAATCACTGACAGAAAAGGCAGGTGAAGGAAAAAAGTGTTTTATACTGTAGCACAGCAGATGACTCTGAACATGTCTGTGAACACGCAGAGTCAAAAGGAATAAAGATTACATATAATGTATTCAGCCTCAGAAATGGGTCAGACATTTATCTTGCAGTATGATGGGCTGTATTGTTGCTCAGACTGGCAGCTGCCAATGTCAGCTATTGCAACTTGGTTAATGAGAAAGTATTTGATCAAAAGCTTGTCAGTATGCCAGTACCCCAATTAGCTCCTCCTGTCTCGTGTGCAGATCAGCAGTATTAGCATTTCAAGGCCTGGATATCATTATAGCGTCTAGATACTTGCATATGGTCTGTGTTCAATAGAGAAATCCTCTTCAATACACAACTATAGCATTATTCTGCTCAAAATGGCCTTTTTGAAAGGAAGAGATTCTGCTTTCAGATTCTGCTTCATGTTGACATACAGTACTTCCATCACATCAATTATGCAGAATGCTCAGGTTCTTTTGAGTTCAGATTTAGTGACTGGGAAAGCCACTGATGAACTGTCATGTTCATGAAACCAGTTTGAAGTGACTTTTGCTTTGTGATGCCCTCATTGTCATACTAGAAATAAACATTAGAAGGTAGGTAAATGGTGGTCATGAAGGGATGCACATGATCAGAAGCAATACTTATGCAGGTTGTGGCATTCAAGCAATGATAGATTGGTATTAATAAGCCCAAAATGTGCCAGAGAAAACATTCCCCACTCATTACACCACTAGACTAGACTGTTGACACTAGTCAGGTTTTCTCCATTCTGTGGAAATGGAACCCAACATAGTCTTCTGCTGTTTTAGCCAATCTGCCTCAAGTTTACGTATGTTGTGCATTGTGTTTTTTGCTCACCACAATTATATATAATTTTTTCTATGTTACTGTTGTAACTGTTGTTACAGTCTGCTGTTACAGTCTTTCTGTTCACAGAACTGCAGTTTTCTGGATGTTTTTTTTACTTTATTCTACCCTTCTGAGTAAACTCTGTAGACTTTACCCCATCTGGTATCAACAATCCTGCCATTTTTAAAATAGTTCAGATTGTATTCCTTGTGTTAACATTACCTAAAGCACTTTAGTGCTGTTGAATGATTTATTCAAGGTTTCAACAGTCACATTGAGGTTAATAGTGCTTAGGTGGAGCAGCATCAGTTCAGGAGCCCTCCACCACGGAGATGGTAATTATTTAATAGGTCCAAAATTGGTTACAAACATAGTTGTAACTGGCAAATGTGGTTTGTGAGTGTTCATAAAACATGTAAGGCAAGTTACCAGAGAGTAACTGGAAAGAGTTATTGGAAAGTAATGGCAAATAATCTGTTTTGGGCTGGCTTAGTAATATACTAGTATGTTTGTCCTGTGTATGTGAGTATGTGTGATACCTTTGGTTGGTCCCTTCCTGCTCAGCATGGACTGCTGCTCTTCCGAAATGTTGAGCCTCCGCACCACGTCTGCCAGTGCTGACTTGAGAAGCTGAATCTCATCCTCCTGCATTTGAACTCGCTGCTCTAGAGATGCGATCCTATCTGTCACCTCCATGCTGCTTGTTGCAGAGGCACTGTCATCTATAATTAGCAGACATAAATGCACAACTTAACGAATGGCAAACACAATACTAGTATGTAAAGAAAAGGAATAGAATGGGAAAGCTCCACTGCTTATGTACATAGATGTTAGTTTACTTGGGGCTTGGGTGTATAAAAAATTGGTAATTTTACAATTTGATAAAACCTGCAAAATATCCAACCTGCCTAACTAACAACATGTTTTACACAAACAAACCAACGAAGGCGTTTTGTGTTACTTAAGGATGTAAAATACAAGGTAGTGTTAATGTGTACAAAATTTTTGCAAAGTTGTTGAAGTTACTGTAGCAAGAAGGAGAAAAAGGCAGTTCTTATTAGTAGAAATTAATTTTAGATTTCTGATATTAAAGTTTAAATCCCACACAATACTTGTAAATGTATGTACTGAATTCATTAATAGTGTCTTCTTATTTTTCTGTTACAGCAAATATATAAATCTACCAAGTTTTTACCTTTATAATCACGTTTTATTGATTTTTAAGCAATCATAATAAAACAATTACACAATCACACACAATCATTACACAAGCATACATACCGGTTTAGTCCTACCTAAATTCTGGATGGTTGATAGAGTAACAATAATTATATATTTTAAACCTATTTAACCAATCACTTTATGAGAGGGAAATGCTGCCTTTTAAAATTCTATTGAGCTAATAATACAGAATGTCTCTGTATAACAAATGTATTTAATACTGATATCAGATCTTCAATTAGTTACATTTAGTTTTTCTATTTTCCTTTTTAGTTATGTTATGTCTAACTGTAATTACTGTACTAATACTGTAATTGTTACCATTTTCTAAATGTTTAAGTCTATCCACAGAGAGCTGGAGCTGGGTTGGCTAGGATGCCAGTCCATAGCAGGGCTGTTTAAGTGACACTGTTTAAGTGCCAGAGATCTCCCAACCAGCTTTTTTCTGCTAAACACACAGACATATTTATACATGTGAGGCCAGACCCAGGCAGATGGCTCAACCCGACCAGAAGGCACTGCTAGAACTCAAATTCAGGTCCCTGTGGTGGAGAACTAGCATATTATATAAATGCAAAGTGAAAGAGTGCTTTTTGTAATTCTGTTTATTAATACTAGCCATTCTTAGCAGAATAACTTTGGTTTTTTTTGCTTCTTGTCTGTGTTGACTATGTGCCAGAATTTATTTGATATCAGGATTCACTATTTTAAACAAAACTTTAAATAAATGACAGTGACCACACTAAAATAAATGGATAAATGTCTGACAATCTCATTTAAAAAGAAATAAGTAATATTTTATATCAGTTTAAAAAGGATGTAAAAGAGGATTTGACTGTTAGTTCAATGGTTCAGTTTATAGCTTCAAAAGTGCCTGTATTTCTATTTAGGGTGATTCAATAATATCTAGAATAATCAATAATAATATCTAGAAAAGTGCATTTCCATTAATTAAATGCAGAATGGCTGCTGTGGTGTTCCTGGTTGTTGCTAAGGTGGTGCTAAACAGTTTCTAGGTGGTTGCCATGATGGTTGCTAGGTGGTTGCTATGTTGTCCATGGTGGTTGCTAAGGTGCCTAGATATTACTTTGTGGTTGCTATGGTATCCCAGGTGATTGCTAGGAAGTTGCTAAGTGGTTACAATAGTATGTGGTTCATATGGTGTTGCTAAGGGGTTACTATGGTGTATAAGGTGGTGATGTTAGGTGGTAGCAACAGTACCCCTAGGTGGATGCTAAGGTAACCCATGTTGTTGCTATGAGATTGCAGGGGATTGCAAAATAAATGTGTTGCTAATTGATTGCTAGGTGGTTGCTATGGTTATGCTTTTGTAATGTGCAACCATAACAATAAAAACGGCAGATGATGATTAGATGATAATAAAAGTAAAGTATTCTGTTTTACCCTCTTTCTACCTTCCTTAGCCTGGGGGTTTGTCTGAAGCCTAACATGGAATTCAGTGGGCCAAGAACATTACTGGGTTAACCAGTTGACCCAAACTCACACCAAAGTTCCATGTGGAAATTGAACCCAGGCCCTGAGGAACTGTTGTTACCACCGCTGCATGGTGACTTTATAAAAGTGTACATATCTGAATAAAGCTATTGTTGTGCCTTTGTTATTACAGCACTAACAGTCTGGGCCAGGTGTAGCAGACCAGCCATCTTACAAACGGACTTCACGCAACATTCTATCGTACTATTCCATTGAGAACAACTGAGCTGTTCGGTATGGCCCATTCTAGTGTCAGTGTTTGTCTATGTGTGCTTGAAGTTTATGCACCCATTAGCCGTGGGTGTGGCAAAAAAAAAGAATTCCACCAGTAGTCAGTTTACATAAGGCAGTCCTTGCACAGTAGACAAAAAGTAGTGTCCTTCTGAATAGAAATAACTTTGATAAGTTTGATAATTATAGTTTGTAAAATATCTCTTAAATAAATATTTTAGGAAAATAGTGCACTCATCCGCAGGGCATTGATACAAATGAAAACGTTGTTAATGGCCTTTAGAGTTTCCAGTTCTCATTTGTCAAAGTCATTTGAACATCTCCGGGAAAGTTCTCAACTACTCTCAGTAAAACACCAGGGAAATATTGAAAGAGTGTTTTTGACAGCTTTGAATAAACTATGTCAGTCTTCAGTGATGCTGTTACTGCTGCTTTTGCTTTTTACCTTAAGAAGACACCTTATGGCAGCTTTTCAATACATTCTCACCTTTCTATACTTGGTATATTGTGCAAAAATACATTCTGTACTTCTTACATGAACAAGCTAGCGGTTTCTAAACCATTATTTGTCACAAATAAATGTTCTAATTCTATAAACACCAAGAATGTAATAACTGCATGCCACTGTTAACAGTGACAGTGACAGAGACAAAGTTACTCCAGCTGCCTAGAAATTATTGTACAAACAATATTTTAAAGCATTTTGCTAGTGATTCATACTTACTAATATGTGTCTGGCAATGTATCATTTATTGTAATAGAATAATTATATTTTTTGTATGAATTCAGCTACATAATCATAGCCCTCCATCACAAGCACACACAAACTACTGAATCCCATTAAACTGCCTCCAGTCCTCCTTTTTAAATTCGGCATCTCTCACTACATTACTTAACTCACAGTTAACTCTCCACTTATGACTTACAGGTATTAATACAATAATGTTTTAGCATGTTTTATATGGTCTTTTATGGCACCTAGTCCCTTCACCAGGTATCTTCAACAAAGAGTCTTATTCAGTTATGATTCTGATTTTTGTAACCCTAAGAATTCTGATATTTGCAATGTGCTTGTATTTAAATGCCTAATTATCATGATGATACAAATGTTCTGGCTGGTCCCAGTAGGAAGGCATGCAATTATATGATAATGTGATTAAGTGAGGATGTCAAAAAATGTGAAAGGCAGTAAATTTGTTGTGGGCTGTCATACTTTCTACAAGTCACTGATATGCAGTATTTTCTAGTACTGTTTTAATAAATCTGCAATATTAAGTAAAATTGTAACATAAATTGTAGTAATCACTAAAAATAAGTCAAGAAAAATGATAGGAGAAATTATTTGTTAAACGTTTTATTGCAAACCATATTTACTTGGTGACCCTGAGGTACTAAAACACTATTTTGGAATGACTCTAAAATATGATGGAAGGACTTTGTTCCCATTCAGTGACAAAAGCATTAGTGAGGTCGCAATGATGATAAGGTTTAGCTCTCATTTCAATTCATTACAAAGATTCTGAATGCCATTGAGGTCAGGCTGTGCAGACTAGTCAAGGGCTTCCACACAAATCTTTGCAAACCATTGGTATGGCTTTCAAGTGGTATTCATTCCTTAAGAGAAAAAGTTTCCATGTCTCAAAATGCATGTATGCATAAGAGCATCTGTTAGTTGTTTACATGCAAGTATAAAAACACATTTTTCACACACTTTTCTGGTACATTTCTGCCTTTAAACTGTAGGAGCTTGACAAGCACTACTGTATAAATCTTTCTAACAGATGCATAATATTAAGCATGCCATTCTGCTATGTAATCACTGACAGGTTGTATAATATCAGCAGCCATCACAACACACCCATCTAGGTCACTTTCTTTATCAAATGTATACCGTGCTTAACGGTGGAAATGTCTAGGTATAACAACAGCAGAACTGCAAAGTAACAGGCCACACACAGAACATGACCGCCAAGTGGTAAAGCACTTCCAAGCTGCCATCAGAAATAAAATTCTATGTCTGAAGTTTCATAGGATGAGTGCAGTGTTAATTGCCTATTCAATGCCAAATCACTTTGATGCTCTTGTGGCAGTTCTCAAAATATTTTTATATTGTATTGGGTGTTTGTGTGTCAGACGTCTATAAACCACTGGGTAAATAATGTAAATATGTGTAAATATCCATTTCTGTTCATGCACTGATATATAATCTGCAATGCTCACAACAATTAGGGGATATTTAATTATGGGATATGTTATGTTGTGAGCAGTCTATAAACATTGTGCAATGCTTTGATATACACTCATGAGAAAAAAGTTACAGACTGTGACTTCAATCAGAATTGTGCACTCTAGCTCAATGTCTAGAGTTCACGTGTTACACTATTCATTTGAACACCACTAAGCTATTTTATCCTGCCTCAGTGGGTAGGCAGATGAAAAGATGGAGGGAGGACACAAATGTTCATAGATTATTATCAAAGCTAAATTGACCCTCTTTAATTTCTCCCTCACTGGACACTGCACTCATTAATAAAACATCTTTACTGTCTGTGAGCAGAGACTGGGTGTTCTTACTGATTTGCTCCCTAAACAATCTGAGTTCAGAGACATTTTATATCAGCTCTATAAGAGGCTTAGCAAAGCAAGGATTAGAACAGTGAGTATGTTTCTGATTCTTCAAATTAGAGATGTTCTGCTCTTATAATGAGGTTTATCCTTGCCATCCACAATCAATGGGTCAGTATGGTATTATAGATTAAAGCTCCCCTGTTTTTGCATTGTGAAACAAAATTTTCTCAGCATTCAATTTAATTTACAATTTATTTACAACCTACTAAATGTGCATTTTAAATAAGAAATGCAAGCAAGTTTAAACAAATCTTTACAATGCTTTCTTCATTCAGTACGCTGGCCCTGCCTAACACAAAACAGCTTCATGTAGATACAGTGAGGGGGAGGGAGAGGGAATGTGAACAAAGGTCCCTGTACTGTAAAAGGATTACAATTGCTGATTTCTTCTCCATCATTTTTTACAGCCCATAGTCACAGGTCCAAGATAAACATAAACAAAAATGTGCCAACAGAAAAGGAAACCCTGCTGTTATGGGGTGATTATACAGGTGTAGTTACACAGCTTGCTACATAGTAAAATAACCAAAACACTGTGACAGCTAAAATAAGAAATAATAATCAACAAACATTACAATCAGCCAACAAAGAGTAAGGTGTATGGTAGTCCACAAGTTAGAACTTCAGGCTTATATGAGAAGCGTTATGTTTTGAGAGTGGAAACACTGCATTCGCGAGTAAGAAGCTTGTCCCTAAGTAATTTTAGAATTACTAAAATAATTATGTTAAAGTTTGTGAATGACCAAACAAAGCCAAAGTCCTGATCTTAATTCAGTAGATATCTTGCAGAAGAACCTAAATTGAGCATTTCATGTTAGAAAACCCACCAACATCCCAGCACTGATGCTATTCTATATGTAAAAATTGTTTGAAATTCCACCAATCCGATGGGCAGTAATGAAATGTTACTGTGCAGTTACTGAAAATGTTTATTGTTGTACTCAATAAATAAATAATAAACTATAATATGTTTGTCTCATTTGTTTAATCGGATGGCTTTTATGACTTTTAGGTCATTAGTGTTCACAAACTTTTAAGCAACATTGCACACAATTTTGATAATGAAAAAACAGTTATGGCCAGACAACTAGGTCAGGGTATCTTCGAAGTAGCAATGTTTGCAAGGGTGTTCACTGTCAGCAAATGTGAGTACATACTGAAAGTATGTCAATGAGGGACAAAGCACAAACTAGCAAAAGGGTGCTGGATGCTCAAGTCTTAGTGAAGCATTGGAAATGAAAGCTATCTGACAGAAGGGTTACTGTGGCACAAGTCACATACTTGTTTTGGTATTTTTGTGTGTTGTGGAAGGAATGTGTCACAACACATAATGTATTGCACCCTACAGACTATGTGCCTATGGGAGTGAAGGGGTATTAGTGTTGTGATGCTCTGGATAACTTTCTGTCAGAAGACCATAAACATTTTTGCAGATCAGGTGGTTTCTATGATTTGGCTAATCTATGTACACCTGGGAAGCAATAATTATCAAATAATACGAGCACTGTATCATAACTTTGACAAAACTGTGTGGTGATGTAAACATGAAGTTGCTGTAAATGGGTTTTACTTCTCAGTTCTGTATATTAGAATTTCATTATCAGTTATTGCGAGCAAGTCAGTGTAGCATTAATTTAAGGCATCTCCTAATAATTAGAACTCCAATCAAACAGGCTTAGGGACACAAAGAAATCAGTTATTAAGTTTAGGATACGAAAGCAACTGTAGAATCATGGAAGCGACTTGACAACTGACCTGAAAGCATGATCAGAGAAGTAAGGTGGAACAAGAACAGTACAAAGAACAGTGGATAAAAACAGCTCTCAAGAAACAGAAACAGGTCCTTGAGGAACAAAAGATGACTTTCTGAAACCAGCAACATCTTTCCTTAAGTCAAGCATCAATCAAGTTATTGATAAGATACACCTTTGTTGGCATTGTGCTTTAATGGTTCAACTTCACCATTAAGGTTCTGTTTCTGAGTGACTGATGAAACACTGAGATAATTATAATGATAACTGATCCCATATGTTGCTTATCTTTAAGCTCATATGTTAGTTTATCTCCATCTGTGATAATAAGTATGCTGAGATGGGCTGAGCTTATTATTTGAGATCAACCATTGGGATCAATACATCTGCAAAAGTGAAAATCTACAAAAGAAAACAGGACAACATTCCTATAATCATCAATAAAGCGTAACTTTTACTGTGGAGATAAGGCACAACTGATGGTTTCACAGAATCAACTCCAACATAGACTGGATATTTTGTGTAAATTGTTAAAACAGGTCTTTCATAATCATTTAAAACCATGTGCCTTGGCCTTGCCAAGTGCTTTAAGTTTAAATTCAATAGCTTAGTTGAATAAAAAAAAGTAAAATCATATTACAACCAATAAAGAAAAGTCCAAAACATATGAACGTGTGTGAAAATATGAAGAAGAAATTTCGAAAATTTTCAACATGACTTAATAACAACAGGTCTAAACTAAATGTAATCAGATTGATGTCAGGTCATCTTAAAGAACATCCAACAAATATTAATGTCACAATATAGATATATTTTGAATGAAGGTTTTTTTTTGCTAAATGTACTGGATAACAAGCTATAAGAATATCTGGAGAAATCCTACTTACTCATCCACTGCTGTTAAAAACAGTAACTCTAGAGTCGATTTCCAAAATCTCATATATGTTCCCCCTCCTGCTTCATCAAATCTAAAATAGTGCTATTGTTCTGCTGATAAAAATAGAGGGAGAAACAGACCTGATAGTGGCACACTGGAGAAGACAAGTGATGAAGCTTGCTGCTGACTCATACTTCCCAAGAGTATGAAACTGACTATAAGCAACAAGTACCAATGATGAGATGCAGTAGACTGGGACAGCAAATGTAGATCACCGTGTTAAATTCTGACTGATTCTGGATCTTGCATTAGACACAAAGCTCTGTTTAGCATTAGCATAAAAGTTCACACATAAGAAGTCACTGAGCACAAACAGCTGGCTACATTGTACAATGGGTGGGTGTTTTTGTATAACAAATGATGGTGTTGTTTTAAGGGTTACGTAATTGGGGCTTAAAAAAGTGCAAAGTGGATTTTAGGAACAATTTTACATATGCTGCTATTCAATGCAGTGAAAGGAAACTATTGCAGTGAACCGATGGAACAAATTTATGTTATTATGTAGTTAATGATATAGAAAGCCCCATTTTTCACATTTTATTTATGCCTTTTTTGGTCAGGGTTGTGGTAATGGGTCAGGTGCCTATTCTGAACTATGCTGGGCACTTGACGAAGCATGCCCAGAATATTTCAGTCTAATCTGTTCAACCCAAAAGCAACTGTTAATCATAACCACTATTTCCCATAATAATACTACAGAAGCCTATGTAAAAGAAGCATATGTAACAAATAAATTAAACAGAGATTTTGGAATAACCAAGTCAGGGTCCAGATCTAAGTGACCTGCTGTGGATTGAAATGAAGACAGCTAGTCATGAAAGCATTTGAGAATTTGGACTGTGGTCCAAGCACAGCACAGCCAAGCCTTTAAGCAAGGCCATATACCCACGATGGCTTGGACTGTACATTGTAAGACTGTATCAGGCTAAATTAGTTAATGTAAATGTATTAAGGTAAGGTAAGTAATTAATCAATACTTATAATGTAATGTAAGTTATAAATGAAACATTATAGCTGCTCATCAAGGTTGAAACCATATGCCCACATGGTGCCTGCTGAGGACTGGCTTTCAAAATGACACCTACCAATAAAGAGGAACACAACATTTTGGCATGGTTTTATAAATATAAAATAAAGTAAACAACAACAAACTAAGACCGAGATCGTATTAATCTCTTTAGATCTCATTAGGTCATCTCTACTTTAATTTGCTATAGCCTACTCTTCTTCAATCGTCTACCAACTGGTTTCTTTAATATGGCTTGTTTGTGTTTCAGCATCATAATCTTTTATTAACATTGCACACACACATGCCTACATTCAGCATTCCTAAAATACGTGTGCTGCAGCTAATTCAGTAATTCAGGCTGATTAGTGCCTTGTCAGCTCAGACTGCGTTTCTGCTGATGCAGCAGATTTAGCCTTTTACCCAAAATTGCCTGAAGCTAAAGTTATTTTGGCAATTACAGACATCAGGGGCAGAAGCTTATTTGGTAAAAAACTAAATGTATTGAAATATTAAAAAAATTGTGTTTTGAACGCTTAACTGTTTTCGAGTCCCGACTGTCATGTTGTTGAATTTGAATATGCAAATCATTACAAATGCAAAAATCCAGGTTATTAATAATTCTTCAATTTTTGGGGTGAACATAAGTACAGACCAAGGTACAGATAAGGTCCACAAGTTCCAGCACTGCCACTGAGCACTTGTGGAAGTTTGAGCAAGGCCCTCAACCCTCACTTATTGGAATTGTTTCTACTTAAGTGTCTGCCCAGTGACTAAATGAAAAAAAAAATGTTATGCTAATCACAATTATTCTGTTGCACTTGTGTAGCAATATTTGCAATGTCATCTGTGTTGTATAAGTCTGCTATTTTATTCATTCATATTCGATTCACAAAGAAAACAATTTGCAACAATTACAAGATAATTTGTAACATGTCAACCCATTTTTCTGTAATAGTTTATAAATTCACTGAATATGGAAAGATTTAATGAAAGTTAATTTGCAGCTCATGTAACCAATCACCCATGTACAATAAGCTCACTCAGACAAATCCATTTCCAACCCATTCTAAAACCATTCAAATGAATAATTACACATAGAAACCTTGAAAAGGAAATCACAAGGTTAAAATCCACTACTGTCTATTTTCGACAGTCTTGGATCAAAATGCATTCTGGCTGTTTATGCCAGCTCAACTATTATCATATTTCAAAACAATTTACACATAATCTTCCACTCATGACTGATGTTGCCATGAGAGAATTCTTTGTTTAGGCGTGAGGTGAGGAGAAAAAGATAAACCAACAGACCCACATTACCACTTTATAATTGTATTCATGCATTCACATGCACATTAATTTGCTGTCCTCATCTTCTATAAACTTCTGACAGCTGTCTTCCTTAATATTGTTAGGGTTCCTACCTGCGCTTTGGTCCGTGTGGCTGTCCTCGCCGGTTGCTGTTACAGAGCTATCGGTGAGGCAGCCATTTTTATCTGCTGGCTCATCATGCCCTGATCCCGAACAGCTGAAGCTTTGCCTATAAAGGGGTGACCTTTGGCGTTGTTCGGGGCCGGGTCATCGTGATTCTATCGGGATTTGATTTCCGTCTGGTGCGCGCGTTTTACCTATGGCGCTCGTTCGCGTCTCCATGCGCTACTAGTAATAGCTGGTAGGTCCAAGAGCATTTAGAGCTGGAGGATCGGTACGAGGGGCAACCCTCAGAGGTATTTAGTTTTTAGGGGCTC
>JAUZSU010186823.1:0-12273 GCA_034780255.1 Parotocinclus maculicauda
ATATTATATCCTATTCACTGTGACTCATTTGTAGCACATCAGGATGTTGCATATATGGATGCACCTGATGGAACATTTCCTGGTTAGTCATTGTTGTGCTGTGGATTTTGCTTCACTGAGCTTCATAGCCTCTGGAAAAATAAGTAAAAAACAAACAAACCAACAAATAAAAAGTGTATATATGTGTGATTTAATTTAAATATCAATAAGAAATAAATGATAACATTATGCTTGAAAAAGTAGAAATGCTAAGTCTGTTGTCATTTAAAGGCGCTAGCTCTGGTTGCTAATAAAATGAGCGCAGACAAGAGTGTGATGATTGAAGAGTCAATTAATGCGATCTGACAGAGAATTGCAAATGCTCAACAGTGATACAATGACACCATCTGCTTGCAGGGGGGTGCTGCCACTATCTACCTTATTGACACAATGGGAACACAGCATATTTGGCACAATTAGTTTGGGGATTTGTTCTGGAAACCAAAGATAACTGCAGCACCACACATGTTGACTGAACCTTTTTAAAGCATTTCCTTCTACTTTTGTGAGTGCAAGTGCTGTTTTTCACTTGTGATAAAGTTCTACTTTTGGGAACACACCAGAGTAAAATATTACAATAAAGAAAGCTCTGTCTGAGTGTAGTGGTTTAGCTTTGAAATCACTTGGTTTGACTATTATACCCTTTGTTCCAGTTGTGTGTTCTGCCATTGAATGATAAGGTTGTCAAAATATGCATGGCCTAGAGAATAATGTGCAGAATAAAAGGTTTTCTTTTGCCAGCTACTGAAACTGAAAAAGAATGAGTGCTTCTACACTTCTTTTACACTTTGCTTCAGTCTGTTTGTGTGAGCTACTTTTGAACCCGGGATGTCTTTGGTTCACCAGAGAACTAAGGTATGAGGTGAACTTTGTCTGGACTGAGAATAGTAAGAATGGCACTGTGTCAATGCTGTATAGCCCAGGGCTGGAAATAGAAAAGCGTAATTTTATGAACTTATGCATTACAAATTTATCAGGAAACGAATTGCAGAGGTAGTGCAAATTCATGTAAGATGCACAAATATGCTAAATAATTGTATTTATACAGTAGCACTTGAAAGCTGTGAACAATTTAGAATTATCTGTACTTTCACATAAATATTTCTACAAGTGGAGTACAGATCAACATTCATTCATTCATTGTCTTATCACGCACAGATATGTAATATTGGATTATTTTCCTTAATACATAAATGGTTAAGTATACTCACCGGAAAGAACTAGTATCATTGGACTGAAACATATCTAATAATACCTTTACAAATTTATTATAGACTGTAATTTTAATCACTACTGATAGACTTGTTTGACTGTACGCTTTAAAACAACATAAAATTAAAATATTTTTTTCATACTATGGCTTTTGGCTTGCCCAAATGCAACCACCATTTTTACCACGCATCTAATGAGACATTTACTACACTGTACCACCTCTTCGCAAACTATGTGTCCTGTCGCACACACCCTGCAGGTATTTCTATATTCACATGCAATGCCATCTGCATTGGTAATATTCATGCTGAAATATTATGCTAAACCCTTACAGTTCACAAACTTTCAGGCACACCTGTGCAATCAAGCAGTACTGACAATTTGCTCCCATTTGTTTTGCCCACACATGAAAAGTGTTTGCCCAAAGCTGAGACAATAATTTCAAAGATTAAATGGAATTTGCATCGAAAACCAACAAGCCTTAAGACTCATTTATACAGCTGTGGGTGACCCATGATGTTAAGAGAGGACCACACTTAGTATTAGCATACACATGATTCTATTTATATATCCTGTCTATGTAATAGCTTAATAGTTATGGTGCTAGAAGGTTACAAATCACTGAGCTGTTGTAGGGCACATATACAGCTCACAAAAATAGGGGATATTTAAAATGAAATATCCTGTTATGGAATATCCACTAAACACTGTGAGTAGTGTATGCAAGACTCACTATTCATAAGTGTTACGTATATTGTTGTAGTATTCTGTCATGTAAAGATTAAAAGGAATCAATTTTCTAGTCACGCCAGTGCATGAAATGCCTTAAAATTGGAGCCATGTGAATCTCTTTAATGACCAATTAATGACCAGACTTTCTCATCAGCTGTCACATTAAAAGGCCACACTAAGAGTCAGTTTATGGGACAAGACACAAAGTTTTGATCCTAATGAAGAATCCATTTTATCCATCAGTAAAACATCACCAAGGAGATTGATGAGACTGATTGTTGTTGGTTTTCAGGATCGTGTGGCAGCACCCAGAGGGAAAGCAGACAAGTGCTCCAGCAGACAAGAGCTGATGACTAAACCCCATGCCGGCTTACTCCTGAATACAGCTTTTAAAGGATTTCAACAGGTCAGACTAGCCTCACAATCACATTAAATTTACCACTATTAAGTCATATACTCTAATATAGTTAATTTGTTTGTTTATTTCTGTTTTTGTTTATTCTCTGTTCTATCCAGAGTCAGTACATCACCTCTACCTCCTATCGATGCAAAGAGATTGAGATGAAAGCCTGAAATTGTTGCTACTCCCACAACTAATGTGCTCAGCATCTCCAGCTAAAAGAGAAGGATATGATTCACTGTGTGATTCAGCTTTCTATCTGATGTAACAAATGATGCAATGAAACAATAACCTATAGCTGAAGTCGACACTGATGTTTCTTGATAAACATTCATTGCAGCAAAGCTTGCAGGTAAAAACCCTAGAGAAAACCCACTAATATAGTAGATTTTAGTGTGGAGTATTGTTAAAAATAGACCAGTTTGGTTAAAGATAGCTTAATCACCATATTTATCACTGATTGTGTATTACAAATTCATTAAGGTTATATTTTGGGGTTTGAATAATATGTGTTGCAACCCTATTCGCCGTCAGTGAGTGTTCTGCGTGGGTTAATTTTATCAAACAACAATGTGACCTTGAATGGTGCATGTTTGGACATTTAAAGTGGAATCTAGCAGTAATGTTGACAAAAGGCATCCATCTGTTTAAACAAGTGATTGCACTGGACCTTGCTAAGCTAAAAATAGTACATTTTAAACACAGTAAGAGGATCTATGCATTGATACCAAACATGATTATATGTAGATATACACCTAGGAGCAAACTCATTTATTCTTCTGTTTGTTCTTGAAAATAATTTAAGAAATACCTGATAGGCAGCCTGTTTTTCCAATTTTAGATAAGAAATAAGTGGACAGCAGCTGTGATGGCAACACCCCAGCTGCACACTAATAGTCCCACTATCGCATTCTATTAATTAAGAGGCTTTCGTTACCTAGGTTACACTGTATGTGATTGTTAGATATTATGTATAATAGATTTTATTTTAAATGCACTCATTTTTCATCATGTGAAACTTTTCCTGTGTGTATATATCCCTTTTATTCTTGTAGGGACTAAAGTGTATATGTTTAAACATAATCTAATGAGCATAATTTTACCTTAAGGACCATCATTATACTTTTCACTGAATATGTAAAATATTTTTACCTTGGGGATTGTAAAAAATGTGTGTTGTTGCTTTAAAGTGGGCACTTTTTTTCTTATGGTACAGTATTTGTTATCACAGTGTGTTCTATGGTTAGACTATTTATAGCCTTATATTCTGTATGTTCTGTGGCTTTAATTGAAGACAATGCATTTGGTATTTAGGAACACAACACAAACCTCACTTTTGTGGGATAAAGAACCACTAAGACAGATTGACATGGTAAGGTTTGACCTGTTTTAAGTTGACCGTACCAGCTTCTTTAAAGGCTTTGACCTGGTAAGGTATGCTACCACAAGAAGATGCCATGGGTCCACCCATTTTTCCAGGGTAAAGCCCCAGTTCTGTCTAAGTTTCGTTGTTCATGTTTGGCCTGTCCAGGCTTCTAAGTCACAAAGTTCCCTGATCAGGGTAGGAACAGCTAATGGCCTTAAACCTTGAAGTAGGGATCTGCAAGAAAGAAATAAGGCCGTCTATGTGCAGTTATGATCACCCTACTTGCACATGACTCCCCATCATAAGTATTCAAATGCACATTAATATTATATATACCTAATAAATTAGCTCGCAAGCTCATGACAGATGCATGCTACTTGAGAGCCTTAGACAACAGAAAACCAGAAAAAACATAAAGGATGCTAGGCTGGTGTTTTTTTGTCATTTATGTAGTACATTATTGCAGTGGAACACATAACTAAACGTCACTTCGGTACATTGTAACTATGTACATTTGTAGAAATATATCACAGAAAATATTAAGCATGTACTTTTATTTGAACAAGCAGAATTCACAAATTCTATAATGCCCATGAATCATTACATGTGGAGGGTTAAGGGAAAGTAATCTAGCTACTAACTCTCAAGGGATTTTCTGTCACATAAAATAGAGGATTTGAAAAAGATTGTATAAGAAATAATTTACATTTCTATCCAATTACTGTACCTTCAGTCTACTTGCTGTTTACATAAACCAGAGATGCTGGTGCTCCTGTACTGTGCTGCTCCCAAAGAAATAGCCCATGGATTAGGATGTTTGCACTGGTTTCATTTCCTGCAGCTTTAGATTTCCCATTATTTTACAGCTAATAAAGACATTCGAAATGTCTCTTGATTTCTCTTTGTGTACTACTCTGCAATTTTGACAACATTCTCTGTTGCTTACAAGCTGTTATTACTTAATAAATACTTGACACATTGTTGTGCATCACATTTCACAATCTTTAAATAAATCCTGAAAAACAATCAATCAAGAAAATACTCCATGCTTGAAATTTAAGCTCAAACCTGCAGTCTTAGGATGAGTTTAGACTGGGAAAACATGTTAGAATGTTACCTCTACTAATAGATGACATGTTAAGGAGTGACAAATGTTAGTATGTTCTTTCAGTGGATACTGGGACCTAGCATTGGGACCTTGACCATATGTTACTGGTGCTCCTTCATGCTCTGCTCTACCTCCTCACCGCATTCCCATCTGCACTCCTTTCTCCCACTTGTCTGTTGACTACAATCGACAAGAAGAGGTTTTACAAATGTTAACTAACGGTCAATTTTATCCATAGTCATGTATTTGCTCATCGTAGAAGGCAGCTTTACAAAGCAGCTTTAGAACCAAACTAAGTACACCAGACATGAAAGACGAAAGAAAGAAACCTTGAGACAACAATAATAAATCACTAGATTCACATGTACTATGCATTATATGATGGCCCAACTTTACACTATTTCTACTTCGCAATGGGAATCTGATAATAAACTTACATACATAAATCATATTCTGAATACTGAATTCCGAATTTTCTTGGGCAAGAGTTATGCAATATACGCAGTACCCTCCCACCCTTGGATAAGGAAGTCGGCAGTGCGTGACATAGGGTGTCATGTGGTGAGAGTGATGAGTGCTAAGAAATGTAGTGAACAAAAGCCATCATCGTGCCATAATCATTTTCTGTTTTTTGCTTTTAATACATTATTCGATAAATGACATGAGATTGATTACCTTATTATAAAATAAGCTTTGTGTTAATTACCTTTCCCAACTGTAGTTTCATGTAGTGAGGACAACCTGTGGTCTTGGTCATGATTAACCATGTTTAATATAGGCTGAGTTAGGATATACAGTATAAAGTATATATTAAACATTTCTATTTGATTCAACTTAAGATTAATTTGTCAGAAAGTGTACCTATTCTAAGCCTGGGGCTACCTACCGTATAAACGTTATTTTTATTCAGTTTTGGTGGGGTACAGTTAAGGCTAGTGGTTAGTGTTTGGGTTACAGCTAAGATTAGGTAAGGTAAGGTTCTGCTGTGTCCTTTAGAAATTGAAAGGTGACTTATTATATTCAGTTTACACAAGTTAACACAGTCCTTAATTAAATATGTGCTACATATTTTGGTCAAAATACAAGGATCAAATACCACAGCACCATGTTCACCCTTTCTAAACAACACTTTTCAGGATAATGAGGCACTGCTCATCCCACATACTCTTTGATTCACAGCATCATGAGCAGTGTGTGAATTTGTTCCCTTATAATCATTACATGATATCATAAGCTCAGTTAACTTGTTCTACAGGCATGCTTAACATTCACAGTATGTTTAGTGAAATTGCTTGTTATACGATCTGCATGTTATGTGGGTTATGTGGTATACTGTAGTGTACCAGGCATTAATTAAGTTGTTATGATACGGCAGTGCTTCCCATATACTGATTTAATTTAATATCAATATTAACTGAATTAGCATATTATTTTCTACTCTGTAAGTTGGACAAAATTCCATCTACACTATTCATGCTCCCTTTCTGACTCTCTCTTACACACACACACACACACACACACACACACATACACACACACACACACACACACACAAAAACACACATTAACACACATTTCTATAATGAGAAACTTCCCTGGCATACTGCATTGAAAATATGCAGTACTTTTTACTGTGCTTGTTTGTCACCCCTGTGGTGCATCAGTTTTCTGCCACAAATAGAAACTAATTCTTAAATTGAAACAAATGCAGGCATGGTTCTCATGCTGTAGAGTACAGATCCAGCATCTGTAATTTAACTGAGTGTCAAGATCTCCTCATCATATTCTCTTGTGCTTATAAGTTCATTATAAGGCAAAAGATGCTAAAGAGCGACAATACATAAATTAAATAAACAAACAAACCGAATGTCTCAGGCACTCTCAATAGTACACATTCTAGGTTTCCACTTCCAACAAGTCAGTTAATCTACTTTCAGTCCTGCTCTCTTTAAACAAAGTGTATAGAGAATTGGTTTGCTGACTTTGATTGAGATCTTGACTGGCTTGCACAGAACTCTGACAGCTCCATCAGACACGCTGAAATGCACTAGAATGCCAAATGTGACCCAGAGTGTACTGACGCCAACCTCACAGTCACGTTCCAAAATCTAATGTTAAGCCCGCTTAGAAAAACAAAGGTTGTTGTATCAGTAAATGTGGGGAGCAAACTCCATACTTATAATATGGTCTCTTTTGTAAAACTTTAATTACATTATCTGTGTTTTATAATACTGCTTTGTTAAAGATGTCGGTTACATTAAGGGTTAAAAGGTAGGTTTCAATTGAAGATATTATTATGCTTAGTGTTCATTGCAGGCCTGCGTTACTGCTTATTTCCTTTTTTTACACAGAATAAATGTTATAAATCACTAATTAAATCAATTACATCTTTAGTGCTGCTTAAAATCTCAGATTAGTGTTACAGTTAATTTTAGTTTAAAGATAGGTTCAGGGTTAGCAGGCTCCATGCTTTCATAAATGTGTATCATGCTTTGTAATTTCAGTGACATGTCAAAAAAAGGCTTTTTTTCCCCCCAACTTAAATTCTTACTATGCATGGCTTGATGCCTCCGACAGAAAACAAATCGGCACTAATCCATTTAGATTTCTTCTGGAAGTGATGTTTTTGTTTGTTTAACTGATTAAGAAAGGGGGAGAGAAAAAATGCCCAGGAGAAAACAGATGTAAATATTGATTGTGCAGAGAGGAGCAAGTAAACGTGAGAGAGCAGAAGCTTTAACAGACATGCATTCCTACTGACGGTAAAAAGAAACACGAGCAAAGTCAGCTTTGTTTAAACAGCCGCTGGTGTTTGATGAGCTCGATCCTTATCTCATTACAGGGTTTAAAAGAAGGTCCAGCCCATGGAGACTCTAAAGTGACACGCTTTGACATACTGGTTTTCATTTACTCTACTCTTTCTTCGTGGGTTTTAAGATATGTGAGAGGAATTGAGAATTACACGTAAGCAAGCTATGCAGCACTCTCTCTTAACAGATTGAAAAAGCTCACATTTGCTCACCACTGTGATCCCTCAGCCACTACAGGTTTGATTACAGCTCAGCACTTAAATAGAACTTCCTTTGTGCAGGTTTTATTACTTATCCCACAGTGACCCCATTTTTTCATTTGGATTGCCTTGTACACTCACTAACCACTGTATTAAGTACACCTGTTCATCCGCTCATAACCAATTATCTAATCTGCCAACCTCTTGGCAGAAAGTCCATACTTTTAGGCATGTAGAAATGGTCAAGTCATTCTGCTGAAGTTCAAACTGAGCTTCAGAATGAGGAAAAAATCATTTAAACGACTTTGATTTTGCCATGGTTGGTGGTGATAGATGGGCTGTATAGATGTTATATCATTACTATACTATATTATTACTACAGGGTGAGTCAGAACTCAGAAAAAATGCTGCTGCTGCATCATGGGTTTTTCGCAAAGGCTGCCAAAACCATTGTTGAGGTTTCCTCATCGGTAGCGACTTCAGATGACCACTACGTAGCTTGTCCTGGTTTTTATGAATTTGGCTATGGGGAGTGTAACAGTGCTGTGTGAAACTAGTGGATCACGAAATTGGTGGATCTATGATACAGCATTTGGAAGATTTGCATTGATGTGTAACTAACAAATCTGCAGCCGGTGACGCTTTCATGTCAAAACGACCAAAACAAGACCTTTGGGGATTGATTCCAGTAAATTGATTAATAATAGATTCCAAAAATAATTAGTGCCATTCTGAAGGCAAAAGGGGATTCAACTACCAAAGTGTGAATAAAATGGCATGTACAGTATGTTTGTCAACGGTGTCTGCATATGACTCCTGTCCTGGCTGGAGTGCATTGCTGGGACTCGAATCTGGGTCCCTGCAGCTTTGGAATAAATTCCAAAAGATCAGAGAAGTGTACATAGGGGATTTTGGAACCTGTAACTTTGTATGATTTATCTTGGATTGCAGTTCTGAATGGTCATTCAATGGTCAAATTCCAATGGGAAAACATTATGTAAAACAACATTAAAATGAACCATCCATATAACTTATCTTTCTCACTGTCCATTTGTCCTACACAGCAAAAGATCCTGGTGTGATTCTGGGCAACAGCTTCTCTTTTTCAAAATGTGTAAACATAAAATATACTAATAAATATATTATACTAATATATTTCTCTACTTACCAATGATCAATTATCTCTTGTCATGAATACATAAAGACTTCATAGTTTTATTATATAATAAAGTTTATCATCACAACTTGTATACTAATAACTGTATATTAAGAAAAAAGCATCAGCACTTTTAATAGCAAGGAAATCACATCGTGTGTGGTCAGGTTTATTATGTATCTTTGTGAGGATGAAATATAGAAAATATAGAATATATAGAAATACAGAAAAATCTGATATTTGTCATTTAGCTGGTTCACGCATGAAATATGGCTTTTTAACTAAAACCACCTATTGAAAAAGATCCAAAATGTTTGCTTTTGCTTACTGAAGTTAAGGTTAGATTTAGGTGTAGCAATCCTTATCTCCAGTAATATTAGTAATAATACAATGACAGAAAGACATGAGTGTTTGTATTGCTGCTATCCTATTCTCATTGATGCCTATAGCTTACACATTACAATTATGAAAACATATTCAACAGCGGTGTTGCAAAGATATAACCAGAACAAAGCCTGAAGGAGGTTGCATGTTTTACCTGTGTCTGTATGAGTTCTCCAGGTACTCAGGTTTCCTTTCATATTCCAAAGAAATGCACTAGATATAAACTGCCCAGTGTGAGTATTTGATAAGTACAGTTGTAACCTTGTAAGTGTCATGGATATAGCCATCCATGCTGACATGGTATTAATAAGAAAATAAAACATATTAACTGTATATACATTTTGACATGCTTTTTGGTCTGTCAAGGTGGGAGTATTTACTGACTTGGGTTAATTGTTTCTTTAATGTTCCCAAATGTATTATATTCTGTATTCAAAGATTAGAGCTACATGGTTTCTTATGATAAGAAATAATAAAGTTACTATGTTCTAATGTACTAATTCATAAACCTAAGCAATTTCAAGTGAAGCGTTTGCAATCATAGTAAGTAATACTGTTCTTACAACATACTGAAAAGCTCAGATTTTGTTTGTATACCTATTTTATAAGTACAGCCTAGAGAAAAGCCTCAACCTCATTTTTCTGAAGGAGCTCCTTGGGGAGCTCAGTCAATGCACATATTTACTCTGCCCCAGCTTCTTGAACATTTACATTACTTGTATAAGCTATATGCATGTTTTACATGTGTTAAACACTTCTTAACAGAGCAGGATCATATGAACAATTCAAAAATCAACAAATGTCACAAGCTTACTGGTAATATTGTCAGTATATTTTTCTATAATTCATTCGACTCATTCTCACTCACTTCCTTATTTGGTTAATTCTGAACATGATCAAGGGAAAGCGTGTGCCTAGCCTGCAGCATAAGTTGCAAGGCAAAAACAATACTAGATACTGCGCCAATCCAGGTAGGGAACATCTGGGAATGTTGGACCCAGACGCACAGCACCAAACACTGTTTTTTCTACAAGGGAGTGCTGTAAGTTGAGCCAGTAAGTTGCTGAGGAAGAACTGGAGGTAAAATCAGCTTTTTAGGAGTTATCAACAGCAAGCAAACCTATGGGATGTAGTGACAGACAAAAGACTGGAAATAAACAAGAGACTGATTTCCTAAAATGGCACTTGTCAAGAATCAGAAGCTCCAACGAGATTCTTAAAATTACATCCACAAACTCAAGTTGATGGCTTTCCCAATTACTGTTTGTACTAAACATATTTCCCCAATTAAATGTATAAGCAGTTTTAGACTTTCAGTTTTATTTTCTCTCTCTCAGTCTTCTAGACTCTTTCTCTGTCTTCTCTTTAGAACGTACTATTATTTATTGTTTTCATTCTTTCTTTTCTCTTTAAAATTCATTAGCAGTCACTGCTTTCTTTTCTTTTCAGTATAATCTTGCAGACATACACACAATGCCCTAGAGCTATCCTTCTACAAAGGGTGCAGCAGTGAACAATGGTATTGTACACTGCCCTACAGGTGTAATAAATTGGGGACTGATTAGCCCACAATGCATTCTTGAAAACATTGTTTCCACAAGCAAGACAAGTACAACAGCTCTCTAGCTCTCTGCCAGTCTTTCCCGTCAGAGGTTGCAGTGCACAACTGTCTTGAAAATTGTGCTTTTCAAAAGAACGCACACCAAGTGTGTAGTGCCAGCAATGCAGTGCTGACCTGGAAAATCTAAGAAGCAGATTGCTATATGAGGCTTCCATAAATCAGATATGTTTTTCAGCTACAGATTCATATGATTGTGATCTGGGGAAATTGGAAGTCAGGTCAACACCAAATCATTAAGATTTTTTGCAACATGGAAAGATGCATTATCCTGTTTAAAATGGCAACTGCCATTAGAAAATACCATCACCATAAAAGGGTACACATGGTCTGCCTGAAAAGTTGAATCTGTAAAAAAAAAGTACTTACACAACTTTATTGGTAGTACTTGGCATGACAGGTTCTACAAAGTTTTAAGCAAAGGCTGTTTTTTTCACATGGTCATAATGGGGTATTTTGTGTAGAATTTTAAGGAAAGAGATTAATTTAAGTTTGGCTAGAAAAGAGAGTGACAAACATATCCCATAAACTAAGTGACTACTACAAGTTACATTATGTCAGTGCTTGAGGCTTTGCATGCTTGAACATCAGTCATTCCACCAGGACTCCAATCCCACCAATTTTGTATACTGCTCAATGTAACGGACAGTTTTCAGTAGACCTAATCAAATAGACTGAAATGCACACAGCAAAGCCAGAGAATTGATACATGTGTGTTTTATGTTTTGTTCAGAAGCACAATTAAGGAAAACTCTGAGAATGCAGACTCTGAGAGTGCATGGTGATGGTGCTCACTGCTTATTTTCTTGCATTATCCAAATAAGAAAGCAGCATTGCTGCTAAGAACACAAAATAGGTTTTAGCACATATAGGCGGCACAGTTCCTGAAATTGGTGTGTGTTTGATCATGCAAGAAGTTTTTTCTTTTGAAGATGGATTAAAATTCACTCAGCGCTGCTATTCCTGGAGTTGACCTACACTGTAGGTTGGAATTATCACACAAGCACATCATACAAGAGACAGATAGTACATTAACAGTGTTAAGTGTTTGGAAAACTTTTGACAAAAGCCTCCTATATTTTAGTTACCTCGTATGATGCTCTTTTATCAATCCAGTTCTGTGGATGCAGAGAGGGCCATTTCAAAACATAGACAACCATTTGCTTTGCAGATATGATGATGATGAATTTAACCGTACAGTCGCAGCCGACCCTCGGTCACTCGATGGACCCTCAACCTCCGCACATC
>JAUZSU010186834.1:0-12273 GCA_034780255.1 Parotocinclus maculicauda
TAACCAAAGGGTGGCGACATGTAACATGTGCTCTATGTTTTAAAATGTTTAAGAGAGAGAAAAGAACAAAGAAATTGTCTTTATTTTAGTAAAAAATGCATAGAATTAAAAAAAAAAAAATACAGTTATGTTTTACATAAAGTTCATCTGTTGTGTTTTTTATAACATGGGGAAATATATATATATAGCTGTGTATTTTTAATCATACACTTAAATATGTTGTTTTGACTTGAGGCTTGACTTGGACTCTAGCCAAAGACTCATGACTTGACTTGGACTTGTATTTTGCGACTTATGAACATCTCTGGCACAGACGCACATCTTTAGTTCTCAGTCAGCTTGTTTGTTTGATGGTTTGTTTACTTTGATTCTCAGTTTAAGAAAGCACTAAGTTGGTTGGTTGGTTGGTGGGATTTAACACCACTTCAGCCATTTTGTGGCAGGTGTTCTGTTATCTTGTCCTTAAATGTGGGCTCTTAATTTCTTAGTTTGATGGTCTAGAAGAATGTAGTTCTTTATTTGCTTTATCTTAGTTGAAAATGTCAGTTCATGTATTTGATATCTGAACTTTTGAAAGCACTAAGTTATTGAAATTTGGTTAGTGCAGGTTTAGCACAGGACCACAGTTGTGGGACCGGGCAGTGCACTAGCCCACATCGCTTATAACCTGGGTTTCTGCGTTGTGCCAGATCAGGCTACACAACATTACAAGTGTGTTGTATTCTGCTTATTAAACAAAACCTCATACTAAAGAAATAAGCAACAAAAAGAACACAACTAACTAAATCCTGTTAGAACCCGATGGGGGGCACTCAGAGTGAGGTGGTGGAAACATTTCCCCGAGATTCACACGGAGCAGAAGATGGAGCATTTTGGGTTGAAAAAAATCTCTAGATGTACAATATGCTGGCCAACAAATATTTCTTTCATCTATTTGCAAGTGTAAGCACCTGGAGTCTCCAGACGCTACTGTAACTTTGACAGAAACTGGTTTCTTTGGTTGGATCGAACAAAACTAATGCGTTTTGGCGACTAACACAAATTCGATTCTGATTGGGTACGATTTTTTACTTACTTACTTTACTTTACTTACTAACATTTAGCAGTTTTACGTTTGAAAAAAATGCTCTTTATTTCTGAGGTGCACATCTTGTGAGTTAAAAAAACTTTAGTCCCAGACAATTTAAATATTTTTATATCTTAAACTAAAGGCCACAGTAACCAAAGCAAGCTCACTGTGTTAAAATATGACATGCATCCATTTTTTTATTTAATAGTTTATTCAGTAAAGTGTTTTTTGGCTCAGCTGAGAGTCTGTTATCCTACTCAGTATGTCAAACACCTCTTTGGATCTATTATGTGTGTGAAAAGCAAATGTAAAATCTCTCCAGTTTCTCCAGTGAGACATAAAATATGCTGTATATTTGGTACGATTGTGCCCTCTGGTGTTCAAAGCGCATACTATCTCCACGATGAACATCATCTCATTTTTGCGTCACGATGCATCGTTACATCTCTAGACTACAGAAAGGAACATGGTGGAGGTACCAGTACTACTGGACCGGACCTCCATTACGTCACGTCAGTAGCCATTTAGGTCTGTAATATATGCAGTGTGTTTAGGATTAAATACATGTGAATGTGGAAGTAGGGTCAGTGAAGAGAAAACAGCTGGCGTCTGAGCACGCTCACTGTCCCCGTGTACCTTCAGGTCTTGTCTCTGGAGCTGAGCCAGCTGCCAGCCCTGGATGTCCCGGGCAACAAACCTCTCCCTGTACTCCCCTAAACCCAAAGAATCCAGCCAAGTCCCCACCTCCTCTGCAACCCATCTCTCCGCTAGCCCCCCGAGAAGACACATACACACAAACACATAGACAACAAATCAAACAGACCCAGTAACACACAAGCCTGCACAGAGATGGGTGGGCATTTTGGGAGTGAACATGGGGATTTCATCCATCCATCCATCCATCCATCCATTTATTATCTTAATCCACACTGGGTTGCGGGCCAGCCGGTGCCGACCTGGCAACCCTGGCACACACACATACACTCAGTTACTCTAAGGGCCACTTTGAAGACACCAATTAACCTAGCACGCATGTCTTTGGACTGTGGGATTAAACCGGAGTACCTGGAGTAAACCCACACAGACACGGGGAGGACATGTGGACTCCACACAGAAAGGACCTTCTTGCTGTGAGGCAGCGGTGCTACCCACCGAGCCACCGTGCCACCCCATGGGGATTTCATTTTACGCTACCATGGTTCCAAATTTGTACAAGCAAATCCAAGTTCACTCCATGAAATGCTCAAAAGCACATGGACATTTTGACCGGAACTACACGAAGCCACAAAAAACCACAGACCAAACATGAGGACAGGATGTAACGAGTAAGACGGCTGATCTTAATGAAGACGGAGATGAAGTTGGACCCTGAGCCTAAATCAGCCCTCTTACTCGGAGATACACAGTAAGCAAGGGAATAGAAACTTTCCAGAGATCCGTCATAATATACTTTTTAACATGTCATCATTTCTACAGAGCAGATCGGTTTATGTTTAGAGCCGATGATGGAACGTCACAACTGACTTTTAATTAAGGTTCTGTATTGTTAGAATTTGATCAATTCTAGTTCCTGATTCAGATTTTGCTTTAACATCTGATTCTTATCGATTCCTAGTTTCGGTTCCAAAATGTTAGGAAACAATGTGCCTGTTATCCTACTCGGTATATCAAACACCTTTTTGTATCTATTATGTGTTTGAAAAGCAAATGTCATGTAAAATCTCTCCAGTTTCTCCAGTGTGACAAAATCTGATGTATATTTTGTATATTTTTGGTTCCAAAATGTTGAAAACAATGTGCCAAATTATTTTAGGTATAAAGCATATCTTTCTTTTTTAGATTTCAACTGTGATTCATAAATGCTAGCCTTTTTGTTGCTAACAAGAAAGGGCCTGGCTGTACTGGATTTGCTAGCAAGGAGCTAGTGCTGTCTGTGAAGCTGGCTAAAACGCTAACATTATCAAATCTTAACGTGGCTTAATGTAGTAAAACAGTGACCCAGGAACATCAGCCATTAAGTAATAAGTCATCTCTGTTTCTAATGACGAACCTGTGATACAAAAGAAAAATCATTATTTTTACATTAAGCTTTTAACTTTTAGGTTTCTTCCTAATAATGCTTAGGGAGTTTTTCCTCACCACTGTCACCACTGTCTTACCACAGGTTTGCTCAGTGTGGAATTGGCCATAGATATTAAAAGATAAAGAAGCTGCTTTGAGAAAGTGTTCTATTGTAATAAGCGCTATATAAATAAATCTGTCTGCTCATAACAGGTTTAAATAGGAATAAAAAAGGCTTAACGTAAATAAGACAGATTTGTCATTTCAACAGTAGAGATTAGTTATGACCAGTAATAAGTGAGAGACGTTTGGTGTTTGTGGGTCATTGTTTTTAGTAGATTAAGTTAAGATTAAGTAAGTTTTAGACCCTTCTGGTTAATTCAGGATTTGGGTAACAGAGTGCAGTCGGTCGAACCCAGTGCTGGTGCCTTAGATGTTTTGCCATAAAGTTTATTATAATATATAATATTATAACAGATTAACTTTCCACACGTATTCTTCTTTCTTTGTTCATCTTTTCCACCTACGCTAGCTAATGTACTGGGCAACAAGGGCTCTTCAGCTGCAAGTTCTTCGGCTTCATAACTGGACATGTTAAGAGCTTTGAGGTCGTTATTAAAGGTTTGACGCCAGGTCAGTCGTGGACGGACACAGCCATGTTGGCCTCCAGGTAGCACCCATCTGAAAGTCTTTTGGAGATCCGGCTGTCATTAATTTGCATGATGTCACCGGTATGTGATAATCCCGCTTAGCTTGAGCCGTCACCGTAGGACCTCCTTTTTGGTGTTGTGGTCGAAGTATCGGTTCTTCAGTCTCCGAGGAAGGCAGTGGTGATGGAAGACGCCTACTTTTCAGGTAATATATCTACAAATTGCCATCTGGAGGATAATTGAGGCGTACAGACAAAGCTTGATGTTGAGTGAGATGGAGGCAGATGACCAAAGTCGAGTTCAGTGAGCCGATGGAGTCCATCCAAGTCCATCCAGCTCAGTCAGCCCCCATATATTGCATTTAGCCTTTTCATTTTCTCTCTAAGTAAACCAAACTTTCGAGCATCGATCTTGTACTAATGCTCTAGTAAAACAAAACTACGTGATGATGTACGTGATTAAAAGTTGTATCGACCCAGGGAGACAGATGACCCCGACATATTTTAGCACTAAACTGCCGCCTAATTAAGTTATAAAATGCATTACTAGGAACCGATAAGTAGAATCGAAATTCTGTTTTTTAACAGGTACCTGGTTCCTGAAATTTTGGTTCTGAATTGGAACCAGGTTTCGATCCCCAACCCTACTTTTAATGGACAAGTTTAAAACATGTCCTGATAATGGACTTCTCTGGTCAGTCCATGCTTACTGGGTAGATATATAGAAACAAAGAGTTAATAGCAATAAACAAGGTAAGCATGGGGAAACATTTAAATTGCATCGAGCACTTGTAAGAAACAGGTCGCTGCCGCAGTTAATCCTAACACATGCTGTGTGTCTGACCTGACAGAGAACTGTTTGAACGTTGCTTATGCAGCTTCTCTCTCTCCTTCTTTGCTTTTGGCATGATCTTCAGCTTCATGCTGCTCTTGCTGCTTCCACGGCAGGAGTCCTATAGGCCATACAGAGGCGAGAAAAAGAGAGAGAGATTCCATTTTCTACGTTCTACTAGGGTTAAAAAAAACTCTAAAAAGGAGGCTGTTTATTATATTTTAATTCATCCACAATTAAATGACAAATGAGTGCAGATTGAATCTGTGCAGAGTTTGCATGTTCTCCCATGTCCAGGTGGGTTTTCTTTGGGTACTGCAGTTTCCTCCCACATTCAAAGACATGTTGTTTAAGGCCTAGAGGTGCCTTCTGGCTGGGTCAGACGTCACACTATTAACAGCTGACCATGTCTAAGGGAAGAGAGGCCAGGGAGGGTTTATCCCCCTCACTGCAGTGATGGACTAACGTTCAATCTCCAGAGCACTTCTGCCTGTGTCCAATGAATTCTGGGATAGGTTCGGTACCCTGACCAGTATAAACACCATTAAAACAAAACAAAACAAAATAAAATAAAAAAATCTTACATTTACTCTAATTTAAAAACTTAAAGTACAGTAGTATAAGTCTATATTTTAAAACCTTCAATTATATATAAATTGCAGTCCTGTGGTGATTTAAGAGTGAAAACAAAAACACATAGTAACATTAAGATATTTTATATTACAAAAGCTAAATATAACTTGACATTTAAACTGTAAAATAAACACAATGAGAAAACCCTTATTCATTCTATCTATGTGAAACCTCACAACAAAAATGAATATAGAAATGATAATGAAATTGAAATTATAAGAAACAAACCATAACATGGCTATATAACACAAAAGTGAAATAAAAAGTCACATTTGAACTGTAATGCAAAAACAATTAGAAAAGTATTTTTAGGAAATGAAGGATAATTCTGTAGCAACGCATCACCCTTTAGGTTGAAACGATCCCTTAAAAAAAAAAAAATTAAAAAAAAAAAAAAAAAAAGCCAAATAAAACCCTTCTAGTTTTCTGAACACTAATATATTATAACCCAAACTATTTAAAATGAAGTTCTTAAAACTAAAATAAATATTAAAAATACAGATGAAATAAGTAAACTGTAAAGTTCTAAGCATATAAATATTCCATCCCTGGATCTCACAGAATGATATAACAAATTAAATGACACATACTTGTGACAGAAGGAAATTCAGTGTATTTTTATGATAAAAGATGCCAGACCTCCTCAGAGCAATGAATGCTGGGACAAATCCAGTGGATGTCCTCCAGTTTGCTTAACTCAGCACTCAAAGACTGGAGCGTCGACAGCAGCTCTGCCTCCTGCGGAGCCTCCAACCGCTGAAAAACAGGCACGCACACAGACACGCACACAGACAGGCACACACACAGGCACACACACACAGGCACACAGACAAACACAGGCGCGCACAGGCGCACAAACACAGGCGCACACAGACAAACACAGGCGCAAACACAGGCGCATGCACACAGGCCCGCACACAGGCACGCAAACAGGCACGCACAGACAAACAGGCACACACAGGTGCACACATGCACATACACAGGCACACAAACACAGGCACGCACAGGCGCGCGCGCACACACACACACACACAGAGACAAACACAGGTACGCACACGCACACAGGCATGCACACCGGCACACAGACAAACACAGACATGCAAAGGCGCACACACACAGGCGCGCACAGGCAAACACAGGCACACAGACAAACACAGGCGCACACACAGAGGCAGACACAAGTATTCTGTTTGTTACCACAAAAATGGCCAACTCTTTATATGTAAGAAACAACTTTCTCTTATTTTACACTAGATTATGTTAACATTAACAATCTTTAATGTTAACACCTCTGGCAAGCTGCTGCTGTTGGTACCTGAGCAAACCCTTAACCTACAATTGGTTGGACTGTATGACTGTATCAACTGTCAGTTGACGGGTGTCTGCTAAATAAATTAAATGCTTATCCTTTAAGTAAATAGGGTAATATAAAGGAAAAAAATAGCTTTAGAAGGTGTGTCCAAAGTCGTGGCTGGTGCAGTATATACAACCAGGTATATATACAACCAGGTATATATACAACCAGCTATATATACAACCAGGTATATATACAACCAGGTATATATACAACCAGGTATATATACAACCAGCTATATATACAACCAGCTATATATACAACCAGCTATATATACAACCAGCTATATATACAACCAGGTATATATACAACCACGTTAAACTCTTTGGCCTAATTCATATTTGGTTTTGTTTGCAACAACCCACCGTGCTGCATATAACACTCACACATTTAAAAGTAAACAACACCAAGTAGAAAACGTCACAGCAGAAACTTAAGCAGTCACAGAAAATTGTATAAAAACTTTTGGCTGTGAGTGTAAGCCATTCCGACACCTGGTATATATGAATACAGTGGTATGTTCAGGACAAATGAACTGATATATTTCATTTGAAGATTATAAATGAGGACAGATTTGTGAATTTGTACATAAAAGGTCTCTTACCAGCAGTTTCCCTTCTAGAAGCATTTTAGTTTCCTGCTGCAGCACTTTACTGCTGTTGACAATGTCCACGGCAGTGCTGCGACTCAAACACTGTT
This sequence comes from Parotocinclus maculicauda, assembly GCA_034780255.1. Lineage (NCBI taxonomy): Eukaryota > Metazoa > Chordata > Actinopteri > Siluriformes > Loricariidae > Parotocinclus > Parotocinclus maculicauda. The sequence goes on from JAUZSU010186834.1 coordinate 7,298, forward strand.
AAAAACACACACACGCACACACAGATTTTTTTTAGGTTCCTGCTGTTAAAATCCTCGTACAATGCAAAGGTCTGCTCTCTGTATAGCTCAGCTACAGATACACCATAAGCCACTCCAACCTTTCACTCCTCACACACTCACAAACACACCCTGCTGCTTCCTAAAACAGTACAGCAGGAGGGCTTCCTTTTCAAATAATCAAACCCTGTCCTTTGAAATGATTTCTTTATGTGTTAAAACCTCTTTTTCCAAAACTGTGCCTTACAGCACTTCAAGCAACACAAGAAAAAACCTTCTAAAAATGAACAATAAGTAAATACATAAAAACAATCCAAAATAACTTTTGATGAGTCGCCTGATTTATTACTTTGTCGAACCACATTTTACCCTAAATACAGCCATTAGTGTGTATAAATATGTCTTCACTTAGATCAGGTAATATTCTGTAATTCTTTCTTGCAGAAGTTTTTTAATTCAGTCACGTTTGATGCTGATCGGCAATGTATTGAATGCACAGATTCTAGCCTTCGGATTTAGGGTGGGACCCACACAACGTAAAATATGATGCATTTTGAGTGGTGTGTGACTTCAATCCCAAAAGTTCCACCCTCTTCTAATCTGACCATAAAACATAATGAAGCGCAAACTCGATGTGGCCCCGTTTTCAAAAGAGCCTTCTTTACAGCCACCCTGCTGGTCGAGCTCGCTTTTGTGTAGAGCTTGTTAGATTGTTGTCTCATGCACAGATTGATCCTTCTCAGCCACAGGTCCTTCAAAGCTGCAACTGGCCTCATGAAAGCATGCAACTGTGAGACTGTGGTGGCCTAGTGGTTAAGGTACTGGACTATGGAGTATGGTCCAGGGTTCAAATCCCACCTCTGCCACAATTGGGCCTCTGAGCAAGGCCCTTAAACCACAATGGCTTGGCTTGTAAGACTGTATTAATTGATTGTTAATTGTATTAATTGTAAGTCACTCTGGATAAGTCTGCTGAAAGTCATAAATGTAGTTTTGGCCCAAAATCCTTGGCCAGAAGATGTAGAAGGTGTAAAGATATGAAAAACTGAATTGCTTGTTTGGTTTCTGTCAGATTTTCTGGTCTAAATAGCATCGTCATGGTAAAATAACTTTGTGATAATAAACAGCATTCACAGTAATTGTGGTAATATATTACACACATTGCTGGTCCTATGCATCACCTATGTACACAACTTACACTTAAGGTGCATTATGGGTAATAGGTCTACCTCAGGGGTGGATGGTTTGGAGGGAAACGCTTCAGAAAGTACAGCAGCACTGGCATTCACAGCATGAGCCAACTCCTGCTCCACCACCTTATGAGTCTTAGCAACCTCCCGTATCCTACACACACACACACACACACACACACACACACACACATTAAAAAGAGTCAATGAATCTAGGACAGAAGAAACTAAAACCTGAACATATTTTTTAAAAATCTGTTTTAACTGAAGGTACAACAAACTAAACTACACTTTTTACTGGCACCCAGATGGTGGAATTAATTTCTACTAGATGTCGAAAGTTTCCTGCTGTTTTCAAACAGTGACTAAAGACTCATCTTCTCACTCAGCACTGTAGTAAGAATGAAACTCTGCTTGCACACTATAAATTATTTTTTAAATCCTGTTCCTTTCTAATATTACGGTGTTGGTTTATTTACCTAGACCAACTTCCAACAGGAGTTCAGTTAAATGTTGTTCTTATTCTGTACACTTAATCTTTAGAATAAATGGCTGCTATCACTGGGGAAACAAAGCTTAATAATGTTTCTAAAATACACACAACTGTGCATGATCTTATTTAGGATGGTGCGTTATTACACACACACACACAGGCCTGATCCATTAAAATGTACCTGTTGATGAGTGAGTCAGCCACCAGGCCGAGCTGCTGCACCTGTGCACACTCCTCCTCAGTCAGGTACTCCATGGACTGCTGTGAATTGAGACGAGGCCGAGCTGGGCGGCAGTTCTCATACTTTCTCTTGTCCTCCCACGACTTCAGTGTGCTCTCAAAGGCCTGCAACACACACAAACTTGTCTTGATATCCTTGTGAGGACATTCCGTTGACAGAAAGATTACCGTGGCTAATTAATGCTATAAATAATCACAGGCTCAGTAACTTAATGAGAATCCTTTGTCGCTTTTGTGTTTCCAAAACAGTCCTCATAAGTCAAAATGGCCAGGTACGTCTATCATTGTGAGAACGTTTGGTGCTCAGACAGACAGACAGACAGACAGACAGACAGAGTACATTCCACTTTCCCACTTCCTTATAGCTCAGTAAATGCATTTCGACTTTACTCCCACACAGTCTTTGACATGTAGCTATGAATAGCTATGACTGACTAATCACCTAACCATTAAAGCTTTAAAGCACTTTCTCATTTATACATAACACTTTAACATGATGCATTTCCCCATTTGAACCTGGTTCCCTTCAACGTTCCATCCTTGCCTGGAACACGGAGTTTCCCTTCCCTCTGTTGCCTTTGGCTTTTTAGGTGGAGTCTTGATCGTTTTTTTTTCGTCTTTTTTCGTAAGTAATATAAATAAACTGAACTGTAATTACCGCAGGGTCTTTCTTTTAGTTCTGGCTTTGAGAACATGCAACACCAAAGTTCCCACCATAGTACAGGGGATTTCCACTTATGGGACAAGATACAAAGAGCTAAAGCATGTAAGTAAATCAGATTTATGCCAAATATAATAAATGTCAGCTTTATTATATAATTTACATTACACATATTAATATACATTGACCGAACTTGTGCTAATTACAGAGGTTAATTACCCCCCCCCCCCCCCATTCTCTTTAATATTGGCTTATATGCTAATGATAAAAACTTTATATTTATTATTTTATTATACTTAAACATTTAAAATGTTCTCCTTTCTCATTATTATAGTTTTTATATATGTCCTTACTGTTGATATTAAGTCTTAAATTTATCACTTGAGACACCCAAAAAGGTTGGATCCATTATTTAGTCTTGGTAGTTCCAAGGTTTCTTTCTTATAACATTCAGGGATTTTTCCTTTCCACTGTCACCCTGGCTTGTTTTTCTAATAATTTAGAAGAAAATCTAAATATGTACCATTACATGACAAATTACTTCAGAGCTTTTCCAAGTTATGATAAAATATCGTTAAATTTTACAGTGTTAAACAAACCTCAACATGCAGTTTTAAACTTTAAAGGTCATTATAGACCATAGACCATAACCCCCCTCCCCCCACTCACACACACACACACACACACACACACACACACAAACCTGCCCACACACCTATCCACACAGAAGCCCCCCCCCACACACACACACAAACCCGCCAACCAACCCACACACCCATCCATTCCCACCCAAACACAACCACCCACAAACAAACCCCCACGCACACCCACAAACAGCCACACCCACACAGATGCCCACACACCCACCCAGACACCAACCCACACCCCACCACACACACCCAAACTCCACCACAGAACCACACACACATATCTGCACACACCCACCCTGTCTCTGGTGAGCATCTGAGCCCGGTTCTTATGGATGATCTGGAGGATTCCAGGTGGTTGGATCCAGGCTTCTCCATCCACCTGTACGGGCACGCCCTCATCTCCTTTAATGGTGATCTTTACCTGACGACACTGCAGCCCCATGCAGGAAATGTCATAACCATGCCAAATACAGATGTTGCACATGTTTGTGTGTTTGTATGTTTGTACCTGCGCAATGCGGTGATGTTGTATGTTAATAACGCGAGACATGGCCATCTGCATGCTGCCAAACACGGCCACAACCTCAAGCTTCTTATCATCAAAGGACGGAGCTCCGAAATTCTGAACCAGAGGACATTTATCACATTAAAACAGATTGCTGGGGCGTCCTTTGGAATGACCCCAATTTTCAGCATTATGTACTCCTAATATTTGATTCAGCCAAGTCAGTATAATAGACAAACACATTACGTAGCTTATCATTTAATGACTAAACCTTTGGTTTATCTGTACTAGACTGTCTTTGTGGTCAGCAGAACATTAATTACTCACTTAAAGGTATATGACAATTTATCTTCATTTAAATCGGGAAAACATTACGTCACCAGTTGTTAGGCACTTTTTAATCCTACCCATAATCACTGGCCACTTTAGTAGGTAGTCTTGTGAACTTTGTAGGCTTATCCCATGTATAACCATGACCCAGTCATACATCGGTTCTGGACCACCTTAAAACGTCTCGGTTCTCTGCACATTTTGACGCAAAAAACCTTCAGTACTTGCTTAAAACATAATGAGTCGAGATGCAAGACTAATTACAGCTGAAACTTAGGATCATTGGGCTACAGTCCAGAATTCATATTGCATATTAGGTACTATGGGTCCTAAGAAGGTTAGTGATAACAGCCAATCAAAAGGAAAACAATGAAAACCTGAATTACGATGGGGATACATTCGAACAAATCCATCACTAGCTGAATGCCTTATGAAGCGATGAAGTAACATGGCCTACACTGCATCATAACAAATCATATATATTTATACATTTTACATTCATATAAATGTTGAAAACTCTCCAGTAATGAATGTATAATGTATTGAAAATGAAAAGCAAAAGTAAAACGCTCCCTCTATGGGCAGACTCATGTCAACACAGATACGCTTCATTTTATAGAAATACATACCGACTTAAATTGACTTGACAGACTCATGGAGAACCTGCACGCACCAAACTAGTACCTAATAAACTGGTACATGTTTTTTTAGCAATACAACTATACTAACAAGAAAGGGGCAGCACGGTGGCTCGGTGGGTAGCACCACTGCAAGAAGGTCCCGGGTTCAATCCCCTGGGTCCTTTCTGAGTCATCTACCTTTGACTTATTTTACATTGTAATTAAGTAAAATAATATAATTATTATAGTTAACATCCATGCCGCCCATG
>JAUZSU010186845.1:0-12272 GCA_034780255.1 Parotocinclus maculicauda
TGGGTAGAGTCCCAAATCGAGGTCTTCTAGCACACTAGGCACGCCCGCCCTCTGGCGGTCGGTGTTCTAGGTGTTTTGTTCGCATCCTCACCCGCTGGGGGTGTTATTCCCGTTTGGGACACACCACAGCAGAGTGATTTTTCCCCCATTTTTGTTCTGTACTTTGGAGAGTCTTTTGCTCTGCCGTTTTAGTTATTTTCCCTATTTTAGAGTGACTTACGCTCCCCCTCTTGCCGCATCTTTGGGTCCTCTATACAGTATCGTAACAGTACGACGTGACCATACATGGACCCAGCGGCTTCCCGCGGACTCCCTGACGCGGTCCGTCTCCAAGGCGGCGCCATTGAGCGTCACGAGGCGGCCATAAAGCAACTGACTGACCGCCTCGCTCAGCTCACTGTGGCTGGACCCTGCCCGCCAGTTCTTGCTTCCAACCCCCCCGTAGAGACCCCCCTACCGCCACCCGAGCGCTTTTCTGGAAGCCCCACCAAGTGTCGAGGGTTTCTCTTGCAATGTTCACTAATATTCGAGTTACAACCCTCGCGCTTCCCCTCCGAGCGCTCAAAGGTGGCTTATATGATCTCCCTGCTTTCTGGGAGGGCGTTGGAATGGGCTACGGCCATCTGGGAGCAGGGCGGACCTGACTGCGCTTCAGAAAGGTCTTTCACCAAGGCTCTCAAAGAGACCTTTCTGCACCCCTCGGGGCACGGCCAGGCGGGGCCCCGTTTGGTTGACATCGTTCAGGGCAACCGTCCGGTGGCGGACTACATTGTGGAGTTCCGCACCCTGGCAGCCGAGGCGGGTTGGGAGGAGGCTCCCCTTACGGTTTTATTCCATCGCGGTCTTAACGAAGCGCTTAAGGATCAGCTCGCACTCCGGGACCCTCCCGCCTCTCTTTCCGCCTTCTACCAGTTGGCTGCGACACTCGACAATCGCGTCCGCCAACGGACGGCCACACGGGGGCGTGCTCCCATCCAGTATGTGAGCGACCCGCCTCGGTTCCGTTCCAACCCGGCTCCTAGCCGATCCCACTCACCTGAACCCATGCAATTGGGCGGGACAGGTTCGACGAGGTCCGCCAAAGGAGCCGGTCCGTTAAACTAGAGGCGTGCCACCAGGAAGGGGCCCCGGTGTCACGCATTCCTCTTGCCCCCCATCATGGTCTGCTCGTTGAGGCTTCATTAGCCTGGGGGAACGGAGCTACCAACGTGCGGGTTTGTATTGACTCGGGGTCCGCCTCCAACTTCATGGACCGAGGTCTGGCTTATCGCCTCGGAATCCCCTTGGACCGACTGTCATCTCCCATAACCGTCTGCGGGGTTGATGGCCGCCGCCTCCAAGGAGGTCCCATCATCAATCAAACCTGCCCCGTCACCCTCACCGTGGCTAAACACCAGGAACACCTCACGTTCCTCATCACCCAGGCTCCCCAAATGCAGGTGGTCTTGGGCCACCCTTGGCTCAAGGCCCACAATCCGACCATTGACTGGTCTTCGGGGTCCATCTACGGGTGGTCCATCTCGTGCGAGTCCGCCTGTCTCCTTGGGGAACCCACCCCGTCGCCTGGCTCTCTCAATGAGTCTCTCGGGGATCTCTCACGGGTTCCTTCCCAATATCACGACCTAGCCGCGGTCTTTAGCGAATCTAGGGCTCAGTCGTTACCCCCGCACCGAACCTTTGACTGTGCCATCAACCTCGCGCCAGGTACCACGCCTCCCAGGGGGCACCTCTTCTCCCTTTCGGAACCCGAGCGCAAGGCCATGGAGAAGTACATCAGGGAGTCTCTTCTACAGGGCTTTATCCGCCCATCCTCCTCTCCGGCCGGGGCCGGTTTCTTTTTCGTAAGCAAAAAAGACGGCTCCTTACGGCCGTGTATCGATTACCGGGGGCTTAACGCCATCACAATTAAGGACCGTTACCCCCTGCCCCTGATGTCCACGGCCTTTGAGTCTCTCCAACGAGCGCGCGTGTTCACTAAGCTCGACTTGCGGAATGCGTACAATCTTATCCGCATCCGAAAGGGAGATGAGTGGAAGACGGCCTTCATCACACCTAACGGGCATTATGAGTATCGAGTCATGCCTTTCGGACTGATGAATGCCCCGGCCGTCTTCCAACGCTACCTCAACGAGGTGCTCCGGGAGGCGTTAGATAGGTACGCCTACGTGTACCTGGACGACATCCTAATTTTCAGCCCCAACCCTGAAAGCCACGTAAGGCACGTACGACGGGTTCTCCAGCTGCTACTACAGCACCGACTTTATGTCAAGCTGGAGAAATCCACCTTTCACGTTCCCGAGGTGTCATTTCTGGGGTTTGTGGTTTCCCAGGGACAGCTCCGCATGGACCAGAGCAAGGTCGAGGCGGTCAAGACTTGGCCGGTCCCCACCTCGAAGCGGCAAGTGCAGAGGTTCCTGGGCTTCGCGAACTTTTTTCGGAGGTTCATCCGAGGTTTCAGCTCAGTGGCCGCGCCTCTGATGACCCTAACCGGTAAGGTACCCTTCCGGTGGTCCAGCGAAGCGCAGGTCGCCTTCAACCAGCTGCGGAGTCTTCTCGCTAGCGCCCCTGTGCTACGCTTACCCGACCCGGAGGAGCCATTCATCGTGGAGGTAGACGCCTCCGAGGTTGGGGTCGGGGCCGTCCTGTCCCAGAGACTGCCGCCTGATCGTAACATGCACCCCTGCGCCTTCTTCTCCCACCGACTGACGCCAGCTGAGCGTAATTACCCGGTGGGAGATAAGGAACTCCTAGCCGTAAAATTGGCCTTGGAGGAGTGGCGTCACTGGCTGGAGGGGGCCCGGCATCTGTTCCTGGTCTGGACCGACCACATGAACCTGCCTTACATTCAATAAGCCAACCGACTGAATGCTACGTAGGCTGTGGTCCCTCTTCTGTGTCCTCCTTTCTACCCTCTTTGGTGGTACCCCTTGTCATACTCTTCCAGGTTCCAAGAATGTGAAGCCGGATGCTCTCTCATGCCTCTGGGAGCCCAATTCAGCCCAGACCGAGCCTGGGTCCATATTGCCCCCAGGCCAGATCCTGACTCCCCTGACCTGGGGAATAACCAGGGCAGTAACGTGGGCCAAATCGGTGGGCCACCAGGCAAACTTTACACGCCATTGTCAGTGCATGACCAGGTACTGCAGTGGGGACACTCCTCCCAACTCACTAAGACCCTGAACACTGTGCGGCCACCCTTCTGATGGCCCAACACGACCGATGACATTCGTCTGCGCCGCCATCAAGAGCAGACGGAAGTGTACCCAGGGACTCCTGCAGCCTCTCCCCGTGCCTTCATGACCCTGGTCCCACCTGGCGATGGACTTCATTACCGGTCTGCCCCACTCCAAGGGTTTTACCGCCGTGCTGGTGGTGGTTGACCGCTTCTCCAAGGCCGCCTGATTCATCCCTATGGCAAAGCTTCTATCAGCTCTGGAGACGGTTCAAGCCATCCTCCAGCACGTGGTCCGCTTCCACGGGCTCCCCATGGACATCCGATCGGGGCCCCCAATTCGCCCCAGCCTACACTGTGCGCTGCCTGCTACATAGCAGACAGATCCAGGAAAGCACCCACTACCTGGTAGACTGTGAGGGATATGGCCCAGAGGAGCGTTCATGGGTTCCCGCCCGCCACATTCTTGACCCCACTCTTATATGCAGGTTCCACCACAATTGGGCTGCCTTGGTCCCTCAGGAGCGGTCCCTGGGTTCGGTGCCACATTGTCTTTGCTCGTGTTGCCTGCTCGATCGTGCAGCGAAAATATTAAAATAAGATGGTGACATTTCAGGGCTTTTATAGCTGATGGATGCGTAAGAGGGTAGCCGCTGATGCAATTAGCTAGCCAGGCATAGATGAAAGATGTTCCCGGAGTTTAGCTTCCCTGCCCCGTCCAAACCAATTTTCTTAAGCTCCTTTTCAAACTTCACTCTGGTCATCTGCACCTCTCCATTTGGGACGTGCCCCGACTCAGCTTCTTCTTGCGTTCACCGCGCTCTCAAACTCACACTCGCTCCCTAGCATTTCGGCGTCCGAACGACAACCAAATCGCTCTCATCAGCCATGCAGACCAATTTGATACAGTGTTCAGCATTGACAGTCTGACCTCCAATGATGGTAGCACTCCTACATCCGTTTTTAAAAACTATCGTCTGGATATGATCCTGAGCATGTGCACGCAACTTCTTTGGTTTTGAGCTGGTATCTTCTCTGTTGCTGTAGCTCACTTTTTGGCGTCTTTTTATAGCCTAGGCCATCTTTATGTAGCGCAATAATTATTTATTTTTCTGATCCTCAGACTGTTCTTTGCTATGAGGTACCATGTTTAACTTCCAGTGACCAGTATGAGAGAGTGTGAGATTGTAAACATCAAATTTAACACACCTGCTCCCTATTCACACCTGCCCTTCTAACCCTAACAAGTCACATGTTACCAGGAAGAAAAAATGGCTAATTGGGCACAACTTTACTCATATTTGTTGTCAGCGGTTTAGACGTTTATGGCTGCATGTTGAGTTATTTGAGGGCAGAGCAAATCTTCACTGTTATATAATGCGCATTCCATTCAGGACTAGCAGTCGGCTGGAGTGTGGATCGTTTAGTGCCGACGACGGAGGACCGCACTAGCACGGGAAGAGAGACCCTCAAAGTGCAACGAAAAATACTAAATACCTCAGGGGTTCCCCCCGTATGCGTCCATCGGGACTAAAAGCCCCCAAAACGTAACCCACTATCCCTAAAGGTGTGTGTAAGGACGCGCGTACCGAATGGAGACGACCTAGCAGCGAACAGCGCTAAAACCCGCACCTAAATAGAAGGAGAAGCAGATGTTCGAAATCAGCCTCACCAATAGCTCTGCAATGGCCGACCAGCGAGGACGGCTGAACGCTCCGAGAAAAATTTCATTAGTAATCAACTAATAAACCTTTGATTATTCAAAATAAAATATATTAAGTATGCGTATACTGTGAGAATGTCACTTATTTCAGAATAAAAATCTCTAGCTAAATATATTAGATTCTGTGTTCTTATTTCTATGTGAAATTACTTTTATATTAACACTTTCAAATGCAGCATTTGTTGAGGACAGTAGAAATTTGATCTGGAACAGTGAACTTTCTGGTTTCTTGCCTGACTAGTTAAAAAGTTAATATTAAGCCTTGCAATTAAAATAATTGACATTTAAAGCATTTACAGCATTTAGCATACAACTTTATCTAAGATTTACAAAAATGCTTTGGCCAAATCAACTATTATAACTCAATTACTCAGACTGACCTGAAAACAAGTGAGAAGAGCCTGTGGAAAAGTGTCGAATGTGCTCCTCTTGGTCTGCATTTCATCAAAGTTGAACTTCCCACCAAACAGCTGCATGCCCAGCAGGGCAAATATTATGAGGAACAGGAAGAGCAGCAGAAGTAGAGATGCAATGGACTTCATGGAGTTCAGCAAAGAAGCCACTAGATTGGACAGAGCTGTCCAGTGACTGCAGATAGCAACAACATAGCATAAAAATAAATAAAGGGATTTGGGGTAATATCTGAACCTTCTAACCGATTTCTTTTTTGCGTACCGTGTGACTTTAAAGATCCTAAGCAAACGAACGCAGCGCAGCACAGAGATGCCAAGAGGTGGCATTATCTCCATCTCCACTAGCACTGTTTCCAGAATTCCTCCACACACCACGAAACAGTCAAAGCGGTTAAAAAAAGCCACAAAATAAGCCTGCAGGCCAAGACTGTACATCTTCAGCAACATTTCAACCGTGAAGAGAGACAAAAGAACCTTGTTGGCAATTTCTACAGGAGAACAAAAAGGGCAGAAAAACGAATTCACATTTACATATATGTAGTCTTTTCTCAAATTCTTGTTGAATATACAATTGAAGGTACAAGCACACATTATAGATGAAGACCTATAATTTTTATTACAGGTCGGTCCACAAAATAATGCTACTCAGTGATTAACGAGCAAGTTCTTAGTTTGACATTATGGTCTTATACCCTCACATGCCACTTTATTAGGTTTACTACGTTTTCTACCGTATGTTAACGCAAATCAGAAACTCAACGCATTTAGCTATGTACACATTGTCATGAGGACCTGCTAATGTTCAAACCAAGCATCAGAATGGTGATTTAAGTGACTTTTAACTTTGCAGTTTTTCGTGCTAGATGGGCTGGTCTGGATATTTTGCACATAGCCTCTCTAGGATTTACAAAGAACTATCCAAAAATAGAAAATATCCAGTGAGTTGCAGTACTCCGGGCAAAAATGTCTTGTTGATACCAGGTCAAAGCAGAATAAACAGATAGGTTCGAGCTGATAGAAAGGCAAAAGGAACTCATATAAGCACTCATAACAACGAGGTATGCAGAAGAACTTTTCTAATCGCACAACATGTTGAACTTTGAAGCGAATGGTTAGCAGAAGAGCGGTGCCACTCCTGTTACCTAAGAACAGGCAAGTGAGGTTACAATTTGCATGGGTTCTGTCATTCCTATGGGAAAAATTGCTACCATAGAGACACCAGATGAACATTCAAAAAGCTGTATACAAGCCCACATTACACCAAAATAGCTACTAATCCTAAATTGGTTTGGTGTTAATAACCACAAAAACATCAATAATAATAATTGAAGTAATTTTGATTAATTACTGATTATTACATAGCTAATATTCAAAGATGTTTACACTATATTATTTAAAGCTAAACCACATAAATATGCATATACAGGCTGATCAAATGTCACAGAAATCAAATCTGTGGCTAATCTGATTGCGGCAATCGATTTCTTGACCACTTTCATTGGAAAAACCTGACGGCTTTCAAGATAGTGGCCATGTTCTGGACATAATCCAAAATATACCTACAAGATATACTTACCCAATCACCTATTACATGCTGGGGTATTCAAAATATGTAACTTTCCCTTTTGTTTTGAAAATAAAAGTGCGTCATGTGACTTTTGACTCCCCCTGTATATTTATTAAACCCCTATGCTGATTTGAATCTGATTGACAGGTATGACAGCAGTCTAACATGAACCCAGGTTCAAGTCCCCGCATTGTCTTGCCCCCCATGACCACGTCAGACATAGCATGCAGACACATTTGCTGTGTTTGAGGGAGGGGAGGTTGAGGTTGAGTGCTGGAAACCTGCAGGAAGAGCTTGGTTAGAAGGGGAAAAAATTACAACATATTATTGTTTGCATAACAGGCAGTACAGTGTAAGTATTGAATTCTTAAAGTCCTATTAAAATTCTTTTAACATTCTAAAAGATCAAAAGTGGAGTAGTAAATACACACCTTGCACATCAGTGAGCCAGACTGGCTGGTTATAGTGTTCTGATGCGCTGAGAGCAGTGTTGAGAAAAACCAGAATTAATACCACCCAATAGAATGTCACTGATTTCACAGCTTTTCGACATGTCCGGCGAACTCCACGATTGTAGCGACGTAATGTGCGACTGAGAACACATACACGGGAAAAAAAACACACACACACATACACATTTTTTAACATATCTGATTACCGTAACCGTAAGGTTGCTTTTTGATTTTTTTTTTGAAGTATTAATTCAGGAAAAGTCCAAGAACAGTGACAAGTACAGAATATTGACCAATTTGGTAATTTGTTTTAAAAGGCGAAGAAGCGCTAAAAATCACATATGGAATGCTAAAATCAAAGGGGAATGAATGGTACTCTAAATATGGAAATCTTAGGATGTTTTACGATAATTAATCAAATGTCTACAATACAGTATTATTAGTGCAACTAAGTATCCATGGGTCCTAAAATGGCTGATGAATACAGGCAACCCGAAAGGAGATGAAGGACTGAGTCCTCCCGATCACTTTCAAGCTGATCAACACTTTGAGTTCACCAGCAGAGTGTTTTGCTTTTACTTTTTACTTTTGATCCATTACTCACTAAATTAGATGAAATTTTCAACACTATATAAAACAGGCAGTGCATTAATGATTTTGGCTGTAGGGTAATGTATATATGTTATAAACAATAAAGTTGGCTTCATTATGATAGATTATAGACGATATTAAATGATGCATTTTTCATGATGCATAATTATGATGGATTTGTCAGAACATTATCCCCATCCTAAATCAGGGAGCACCTGTACAATACAACTTTACTGAAGCATATAATGCCTTACACAGTGTGGATTTTCTATGGTTCTAAAACAGATTAATTCAGTTTACATTATTTGAATGGTATTCCTTGTTTTCAGTTCTTGACAAGCCTTCTGGAAAATAATTAATGACAAGAATTGAGGTACCACTGTAATTGGACAGCGGGAGACTATTTCCATTACATCTGATGGCAAAAATTTCTATCATGTTCTGACTTCATCAGAACCAAACACACTGTCAACAATGTAAGAATAATATTCTGTAGCAAAATGTCTTACTGTCCCAGTTTCTGTTGCAGTTAACCTACCCATAAACTACTACTAGTTACAAATTCACTTACAGGTTTATTATAATATCATGTTATTATATTGGATTTTATTTACTGTATTCCTTATTTGATTTATTCAGTTCAGTGTCTGTATATGTAAAAAAGATTACAAATGAATTTTCATAAACTTATAAACTTATTTATTTACATTTTTACATATAACATCTTGGCTGCCAAAGGACATTGGGTTCTTTGCCACTTTTGTAATACATTCCAGACACAATTTTTAAAATGCTAGTGGTTCACTGTTAAGAATAATCAAAAATGCATTTTTAAAATGTGAAAAAAAAAGGAAAAATATCATCAACAATAAACTCACCAGCAAGAGATTTTCATGATGTAAGCACTGAAGACAGTAAGAAAGAACATGCAACAGAACACAAATATAATGAGAGCAAAGAAAAACAAAACAATGTCTAGTGCAGTGTGTACTCCAGTGAAGAGCACTTGATAGAAATAATAAGACAGTAGCAAGACTACCAGCAAGGAATGACTTCAACTACCCAATTCTGACTGATATTTAGCATGCACAAACAACACGATTCAATTTAGACACCTAAAGAAATGAGGTCTGTGTGTGATAATGTGTGTTACCAGCAAGCAGCCCAACAGTCAGTGTGCTCTTCGTCTATATTCTCTGTGTTCTCAGAGGCTGTTTCACTAGCTGGAAGACTTGCTACAGAGAGAGAAAGTAAGAGACAGAGAGCCAGACACACAGAAACAGACATGGAAACATGGAGGAAAAATGCAAAACAAAGACCAAGAGCGAGCGGCTTCTTTCTAATGTCAGTTCCACACTGGCAGAGTTATAAAAAGGCAGACAATATGAACGAGGATCAAACATTTTAGTGTGGATCATATAGCAAGAGTGGCCCAGATAAGATTTCGTACAATTCAGAACATAAAGTCAAGGAACACTATATTGAGCAGGTTGCCAGACACTCTGATTTTCCATACCATGGGTCTCATTTGAGTGGGTGAACCAGCTGAACTTCCCTCGCTTTTTGTCAGCCAGGTCTCGCAAGGTCATCCCTAATGGGAGGGAACAGGAGATGAACACTAAATATAATATTCTCTTGACAGTTTAGACAAATAGGCCAAGTTCTTTGTTGCTTAGTTGACAATGATAAGTAGGTACAAATTATGACACTCATGGGGGGATATTTGTCAATTATATTAAAATTAGAGCGCTCACGTCTGTTTCCGTCCTCATCAAACTCGTCAATGTCCTCGGCTTGCATGATCCAGTCCATGTATCCAAACAAGTCTTCCTCCATCTGCTGTTTCTCCCTCAACTTCTGAAAGTCTCCACGTGCTTTAGCCTTCTCTCTCTCCTTAGAGAATTCACTGCATACACACACAAATAATAAGTATAAACATAGATCACATGAGTAAACAACAGAATTGAAAAAGCAGCAAAAGTCAGCTTATACTACGGTATGCATTTTCTCACCTCTTACATGGTTATATTGGTATGCTGTAATTCATCTTGATCTTTAAAACTACACACTACTTTGTAATGTCTTTTTATTTTTCATATCATTTTATTTTTTATTTAAACATACTTACATTTACAAAAACATAACTTCAAAACAGTTGCTGTTTTACCTAAAAGGGTATATAGCTCTTATCAATCAAGTTAAGTCTTATGTATAAATTTTTTTTAAATATTATTCCCTTTAGATTAATCATTGCTTTTGTGTTCTAAGTACCAATTTCGCTTGGTATTATTTTGACTCAACAGCTGACAGCTGATTATAATTATAAGCACGTCAAATGTTCATTACTGTTTGGTTAATTTGATTAATTAACTTTTGGTTATGTTTCTCAAAACATACATTTACACATATCAAACTTCTCTGAGTATGACCAGAGTGAGCATTATGGCAAGAATATTAAATTTAAGATTTAAAGGCATGTCATGACATCGCAATGGACTGATTATCTGGGATAGGCACAAGACTCCTGCGATCATGGGGCATCACTTATCACTATAATTTTTCCCGTCACCCAGACTTCCTGTAGGTAAACATAAATTCACAAATTGCCTGTTGGTGTGTTTTCCACTTACCCACTCAGTACACCCAAGACAAGGTTGAGGACAAAGAAGGAACCAAATATGACAAGGCTCACAAAATATACCCAGGGAAGTTCAAAGCCAATAGCATCATTCATCTGCACAAAGAAAGTACACACACACACACACACACACACACACACACACACACACACACAGACAGATATAGAATAACAACTAATAATCCAAATTGACTACCATATATTAAACCTTAACATTAGATTTTTAACAAATATACTAATACCCAATGCTTACCCAGTAAAGTACATCAGTCCATCCCTCCATAGTGATACACTGAAAGACAGTCAGCATGGCAAAGAAAAAGTTATCAAAGTTAGTAATTCCACCATTTGGCCCATCCCACCTTCCTCTACATTCTGAGCCGTTAACAATACATTGACGACCATGACCAGTGAATGCACACGGCAGTGGGTCATCATCAGCAAAGTCATCTGAAAGAAAGTGAGAAAAAACGGAGAGTGAGTCAAATATTTACTACTATACATTAAGTATATTTTTTAGAAGATGGCAGTACAACACAAAATCATTATGTTATTACATCTAGCATATTAAACAATCATCTGGCTATAATTCTGTATTTGTTTGTGTGTGTGTGTGTGTGTGTGTGTGTGTGTGTGTGTGTGTGTGTGTGAACCTGTGCCAATAAAGTAGCACGTCTTGTGCATTCTGCCGATGAACAGCTCCAGGCCAATAATAGCATAGATGATGATGACAAACAGGACAAGTAGAGAAATGTGCAGCAAAGGGACCATTGCTTTCATTATGGAGTTCAGCACAATCTGCAAACCTACACAATGAACAGGTTCAAGAGATCAGAACATTCACACACAATAACAACACAATATTTCAATGACCATCATATTTTTGAAAGTTAATTAGGAAAGAAGACTCAGTGTAACAATCAGCTTCATAATTTCTGACAACCTCTGTCAACTTTGGCAACCCTATGCATTTACCAGTTACTGTCTATTTGCAAAATATGTTAGTTTGTGTTTTCTTTTTCAGTATTTTTGCAATTGTTTGAACACTATATTTAAAAATAACGCACAGTGAAACTGACACTCAAGGAGCAAACCTCAGCCTAGATATGCACAACTCAGCACATTCTCAGCTTTTTTTTTGCAAAACACTACACACTGTAATCAACAAAACACAAAAAACAGTTGACCACATTAGTCAGAGACATCTAACATGATGTCAATTTGCCATTTTAAGGTTCTGACATTTAAATTACCACACCTATAAAGCAGTTTTATCAAACATGGCCTCAGGTTTACAAACACTTAGGCATCTACCGTAATTGGAAACTCACCAATCAGGTGAAAGCCATATAAAAAAATGCAAATTGTAAATTTACCTGTCTTCAACAAAAATAGAAGGCATGTAAAATAATAAATGTAGATCAAGAGAACACAAACAAATGTTGAAAATATATTACATTTGGTAATTTATTTACTGATCAAATATCACATATTGGGGAGTGGCAAAAGTAAGTGAATCTTTTATTTTGTTACTTGGTGTAACCCATCATGTAGCAGTAACTGCTACTACAGTTTTTATTGATCGCTTTGACCTGTTTGAAGAAACTGGGAACCTCTCAGTCTTCATCATCACCATCTTAGCAGAGCAGAAGACACCTCTTGCAAATGTGTTAACCCATTCTCATTGGATTGACACAGTTTTACCCCCTTTTGCAA
>JAUZSU010186856.1:0-12272 GCA_034780255.1 Parotocinclus maculicauda
CGCTACAGAGATGAAAACCACAGGAAGATTTCACGCAGAAAACGCTCGGTATGGCGGCAAGACCAACAATACTTCGCAACGAGCAGTGGAAGCAGAGCCCTAATAAAGCCAGAGTAATTAGCCCGAATGAAATGCACCACACCTGTGAGAGGAAAACGAGCACGCGCTGAATTAGAAGGCGGGGCTGCAAGCGCGTGCAGGAGAGAGAGAAAGAGCGTCAGAAACGGGGTTTCTGACAGTGAGCAATATATTTGGCAACATCTGACATTTTGCATCACGCCCCACAAGTGGAAGAGAGGAAGGCCTTGCACTTAAGTCCTTGCCTTGGAAGTCCTTGTTTTATTCTGACAGTCCATGAGACATAACCAGACTCTATTACAGTTAGACTGTCTATGTCCAAGATTTTCTGAATAATCTCAAACAATCTTTTTTCTTAATGTGACACACTGCCTGGCTTGTTTATTCTTACACAGAGAACTGTGTCCTCAAAACTGTTCTGTTCATCACACAAACATTTCTTCTTCATCATACAAAGTACTTCAACAACACTGTAAAAAGATCCCCATTTAGTTTGACATGTAGTTAGCTTTTATTTTTGTTATCTGTAGTGTTAAAATGATGCAAAAATTCAGAAATGCAGGGAAGTGGTGGGACAGGTATATTAGCATGTTCTGTGACTAGACCACTGAATGGTCACCTGTCTAAAAGCAAAGTATATTTTGGTGTACTTTTAAAAAGTTTCCTTAATCTAAAAATTCCTTACATAAATTTTTGTCTGTATGTTCTGACTTGTTTTCTGGTCTATTAAAATCTTTTGCTCTTGGGTCTGTTACATCACTTTCTTCAATCAATGATGCTGTCTTTCTATAACTCATTATAATAACTCATAATTTTTGCGGTTGAAACAGCTGCACCCTTGAAGTCCAGACTAGTTCCGTCCACTCGTTTGTCTCCTTGGTTCAGTCCTCAGCTCTGTGTAATGAAAAGACTCAGCAGGCTATCGGAGGGTTGCTTTAAAAAGAGCAGATCTTCCAAACATGCCACTGAATATTTTGATCACATGATACAATATAAAGAGGCATTCAATGTGGCATGCTCTGACCATTTATCTATCTTATCCATAAAGCTGGCTTTGGCTCCAAAGTCTTTTTTCCCACTGCCAATAAGCTAATGCGTACACCTCGTGTGAGTGCCGATAGTTCTGTTACTAAGTGCTCTGCTTTTCTAAATTATTTTTTTGCACAAAAACTAATATTTATGATTAATTTAGGGAAAATGTTCATTACTCATCCTTTCATCTGTTCTCTGAAGTTACTTTTCTCCTGTTTACTAATGAGAGTAAGGAATTAATATTCAAATCTATATCCATTTTTATGAATTTCGATCCTGCTCCTACGGCGCTTCTTAAGCCCTTTGGTACTATTGTCTTTGCCCCTATCTGCCATATAGTGAACCTATCACTTTCATCTTGTAGTGTTCCTATGGTTTTGAAAACTGCTGCTTTCACTAATAAACTAAAAAACCTTCTCTTGATGCCACGCTGATTGCAAATTATTGTCCCATATCCCAGCTACCAAAACTATCTAAAATCCAAGAGCGTGTGGTTGCTTGTCAATTACAAGACTATCTGCACACAGCCTTTTTGAACCAATTCAATATGGTTTCCGTTTCAAGCATAGTACTGAAATTATATTATTAAAATTACTTTGTACCTGTTGTGTGCCTCTGATGAAGGACTGGTCTCCCTGATCTTTCTCCTTGACCTCACCACAGCCTTTCTATACAGTTAACCACCATATCTTGATACTGTCTATCTTGTATTGGTTTTTTGGTACTGTTCTGGCATTGTTTAAATCATACCTCTCTGACTGGCATCACTTGGTTACTATTTACATTCTGTAAATGTAGGCAACTGCAGCTAGAAGCTTAAACATGCTTTACAAAAACAGTATTTAACTAAACCAAGTTAAACATATGGTTAATTAAGTACAGTACCATACCATTACTATATAGATATTTGTTTATATATTATATAGACACCTAGGTTAAGGTCTATATTCACTTCATTACAGATGTTGCAACCAATCAACGTGGAGTTACAAATGTGAAATCTGCAGATGGTGTCAGAGCACCAGCATCATCTGGAAGCACCAGCAGAGGGTGGCAGAGGCTGTGTAGTCAAAAAAAGGTACTACCTGTGAACTATGCTGCCCAGAAGCTACAGCATGACTGGATGCCTTAGCTCTTTCTATGCACCTACATGCTATTTAAACTATCCAGGATTCAGTGTCACTACAGCTTCTTTGCATCAGATGCAAACTGTTTGCGTGTGGAAATCACTTTGCCTCTAGGATCAAACCAACCTACAGTGACAGATTGACCACAAAATTTGACAAAAATCTTCAAACAATTCTGCCACTAGGAAAGGGCAAATGTTAGCCAAACCAGGGATGCAAAGCTAATAGAGACATATTCAAGTATATTCTTCATATTACCAAGAGCGTACGAACACATTTGGAAGTACATAAACAAGTGTTTTTAAATTAATGTTGAGAGTGAAACAGTGCAAGTGTGTGCAGAGCAAGGGTGGGGGTTGCATATGACGTCTTTTGGAATTACTTATATTTCTACATTGAAATAATTGACAAGCACATTTTAACTATATAATAACACACAGCCCATTATCTCCATATAATAAAATATAGTAATTATACAAACACACCATAATAAGTTTGAGCTGAATTTTGAGATAATGCAGTAATAAAAAATGGTGAGAGTATTTAAAAATGTTGACAGTAGTGACAGATTTTAAAAACATGATGCAGCAAATTTTGTTTTACATCCTGTTTTTACATACTTAAAGCCTCACCAGAGTGGTCAAAACACAGCTTAGCCCTCAAGCTACAGTGCTGTTATTGACACATAATGGTCGCTAGATGGAACCAAGCAGTGGTTTACAAGATCAACTTTCACTTATCCAATGTGTTTTTTGTTTCTGTGTTTAAAGTTGAAGTGGGGAGGCTATTAGTTTAGTACATGTTTTGTCTCTCTATCTTTCATCATAATGTTCTGATTATTAATTTATTTGCAGCCACCACGTTTCAAAAGCATCCATTACAAACACACTAGGATCCAGACTTAAAAGTGCTTTGAGTGGTGCTGGAGAAGCTGTTTTAGATCAGAATTCACCTAACCCCCTTGAAATTACTGTATGATGTATCTGAAACGAAGAAATTTTTTTATATTTCACAAAGGGTGAAAAGTAGGCTAAATGCCATTGAAATTGTAAATGACACTTTAAATATTATAATAGGCTATTCTATGACAAGTTTTATGTCTTAAATTTATTCTATTGATTTAACAACAACATATAATTTATACCTCTTAATATCTCAGAAATGCTTTAGTGAATACATTTATCCTAACAGCCCCAGCCATGCCTTTAAATCTCATTTAATTACCTGCAAATTGTCCTTAAAATATATCGCTGCATATTGAATATCTTCCCCCAAACTCTCTAACTTTTTATATGACTGCTGTACCGTTGATTCAAACATTGAAGCATGGTGAAAGAAGCATTATGAATAATAGCTGTTTTATGCCTCAGGTGCTGCAAAGATTGCAATCATAAAGAGAACAATGTTTCAAAATTCTATAAAGATTGAATGATATTTCAAAATTCTATCAACAAATGGTGAAGGTGAATGTCAGAGTAGCAGGCTAATAGTGGCTGAAGGACAAACAAGACAATGAAAAAAATGGAATAGCCAGGTATGAATCGAAAGTGCAACGTATTTATGCTGTATCATGATGCTATGATGGTGTGTCATGACTTGAGAAGAGCTGTTCATTCATGAAATCGGAGCATTACCTAGTTTATATCTCACCACTACTACAGTCTTACTGCTAATGAATGTTCTATAAAAACAGTTATTACAAACCTGTCCCTGCCTCTTAATAATTTAAGTGTTAAGTAAAGGCATGGAAAGCATATTATTTTAGACATGACATTCATTTATTAATGTAACTTGGTTGAAGATCACATCACATGATATGAGCAATTAAAGAAGAGATCTAGGTTATTCAAAAGCCTTTACAAAAAATTAATGTCTAGCACAGAGTACGGTGTTTAATCATTTCTTACAGAAGGCTCTGCACATGATTACAAAAAAAGGAGCACAAGTCACAGCACAGTGCAGCACCTACACCTCAGCGTTAGATTGCAGGCATGCAGGGTGTGCTGGATTACTCTGCCAAGCTAATGAGCCTTGACCAAGCACATTTACTCACTGTTGTCAGCATCAAATATTACACCACTGGGACAGAAAGTGAGAGAGACTAACCTTTATTTTTTTAACAAATATTTGTCTATGAATTCACAAACATAAATATAAAAACATGACATCAAGAAATGTTACAACAATAACAAATCAAAACAGAAGGCAAATACATCTTATGTCATAGAATTACTTATTTAAAACATTAAAAATAAACAAAATCCCAAACCAATTTCAATTTGACTGTGCCTCTTCCCAGTCATCTATGGTTGCAGATACAGGCGAAGACCAACCTTCTGTCTCGTACCCGCGTCCGAGCACAGAGCCTTCCCGAATCCTGGTGAGTGGAGTGAATTCCTGTCCCTGCACTTAATCCTTTGGTGGACTTCCAGTATCCATCAGCTTTCAATCCTCTGAATCCTGCTCTTTATAGTCACAGTTGGATGCTCCTGGATACCAGAGCCACTGTTTAAAGTAGTGTGTTTTTGACTAATTGTTCTTCATTGAGGCATTAAGTCAGATATGTGTCAGTTCTTTTTAATTTTGGAATAGAATTCTAAGAATGGTTCTTCTTAAAAGTTAGTTTTTTCAAATTCATGTATTTTTCTTTGTTTTTATAATATCATAGATACTACTGCTCATTGTAGCAGTAAACAAGCAATTTTAGTCAATGCAACTACAGGGAGTTTTTCCTTTCCACTGTTGCCCTAGGCTTGCTCAATTTGGGATTGGCCTTTTATTATAATATAAGATTGTAAAGCTGCTATGAGACAATACTCCATTGTAAAAGGCACTATATAAATAAATTTTACTTTGAATTTGAACTATATATAATGTAGAGAAGTCTTTGAACTGTTTGTAGCGTGATAACTTTTATGTATCTAGATACATTTATTAGACCCTGACCTCCCTCCTGCATTGGAAGATACAGAACAGAAGCTCCAGACCAGTATTGTCCAACTAAAAAAACATCCACCATTCTCTTCTAAATGTCTTTTATTAGTTGTTGTTGGAACAGGTTGTTAGAAACCAGTACCTTCCCTGTAGATATACTGGAGTGGAACACAATCAACCAAGACAACCTAGAAGTTTCTGCACCATTTTTACACATCTTTTTTTTTCACACCCATGTAGACTACTAAGTATTTCAGTTCTTGCTTTCCTTATTTCAGGTTCACATTTTGCAAAACAGTTCCACTTTTATTTCAGCTCTCCTTAACTGAATATACACTTTCATATTTGGGAAAACTGTGAAAAAGTGACTGAACATCATGTCCTGTAACATTCAAAGACTTCTTACATCCAGTCCAAGTAGGTCCTAGCTTTTGTAAAACTCTGCTGGCAGTCCATCGAGTTAAGAGGCATGAAAGCTGTTAGATCACCGATACGAGCCTCTGTGGAGGGAGTTCTGAATTCAGTGTTCCTCTGTGTGTGTCATTCATTTTTTTCAGTTCTTTTAAAAGTTTTCACATCAGTTGTGTAAAAGTTCACCGCATTCCTTCATGGCGATGAAGTAAGTTCTCAATCCCAGCACTAGTTGGTGATGTTGTCTTGTTATCTTTCCAAGATTCATGAAGTAAGATATTGAGGCATCTGTTGTTATTGATTTAAGCTCTGATAAGTACTGCTTTCGCTTGCTCATGAAAGTACGAACTGAGAGTTATTCTGTCTTCTACCATGTTCATTATGTTTAAACATATTTATTATTATTTTGGCCTCTAGTTTTACGATTCCCTTCTCCAATTCTTTAAATACTGTTGTTTTCTTCTTATTGTATTGAAATGTATTCTTGACGAAAAATTTATTTTAGTTTTTTCCACTTCCCACCTATCATGAGTTTAAGTTTTCAAACTCTTTCTTTTGTCTCCATCTTTTGCAAAATACTGCAGACTGAAAGAAATTATGTTCACCGTAGTTTTTCCAATAGTCTTAACTTTAAACACTTTAAAATAGTGTTTCTATGCTTTCGAGATACATAAAATCAGTCTTCTTTTTCTGTTATTTCAACCTACGTGTATTGTTTCAGAACCTGTTTTTTCTGTCTTCAGGCATCGATGAGTTCAGGTTATGATCATTTTACCTTATTCAATAGGAGACTGTAATTATGGCTCCACTGTGCTTCTGTCTAAAGTGAAATTTAAATTACAGTTCCAATCTTCATCCATTTACTCATTCATTTTCTTACCTGATTAATCCTGGACATGGTTGCAGGAGAGCCGGTGCTGGCAGAGGGAGCAAGGCAGGAACAACCCTAGACAAGGCACTAATCCATAGTAGGGCACGCACACTTGCACAATCATATGCACACACTCACACACTAGGGGCACTTCAGTGTAATTAGTTCGCCTTAAAGCATATCTTGAGACTGTGGGAGAAAACACAGAGAAAACCCACGCAGACACAGGGAGGACTTGCAGACTCCACACATTAAGGACAAAGACTGCTCTTCCTGAGAGAGAACCTAGGACCTGCCTGCTGTGAGGGAACAGTGTAATTATTTTGTACCATTTATTCACTTTTCCTATTTGTGCTTCTATAATTAAAATTTCATTTACTTTCAACATTCTAGTACTCAATAAGGTCTCTGTACATTCAAAGCTTTATTGTCATATGCACAGTAGGAAAACATTTTCCCTGAAATTCTTACTTTGCAGTCCACCCAGGATGTCAGAAGTACTAAGTATGAGATAGAAAGTCAAATCTAATTAAGAAAGAAAGGAAATTAAATAAAGTAGTAAAAATATAATATAATATGTACATCATGCAGTAGTGTGCTATATTAGTTATTACAGCGTGTAGGCAGTAAAATACATTTACAGTATAGTGCTGGTACGATAGTGTATATGAATGGAGTCATCAGCTCAGCTGTTTATGAGTCTAATGGCCATAGGGCAGAAAGAGTTCTTAAGTCTGGTTGTCTTGCATTTCACACTTCTGTTCCTCCGGCCTGAAGGTAGAAGTGTGAATAGTCCATGTTGGGGGTGGGTGGGATCTTTGATGATGGAGGCAGCTCTACTGTGGACTCTGTGAAGATAGATGCTCTGCAGAGAGGGTTGTGCTGTCAAAGTGATTTTTGTGGCAGTCTTTACCACTCTCTGCAGGCGTTTCTGATCCTTCACAGTAGCACCGCCATACCATACAGTGATTCAGCTGGTCAGGATGGACTCAATGATGCAGAGGTAGATGTTGCTAAGAATTTTGGTTGACATGCCAAATTTCCTCATCCTCCTCAAGAAATATAACCGCTGCTGAGCCCTTTTTAGCACTTGTGTGGTGTTCAGTGTACAGGTGAGGTCCTCACTGATGTGGTTCCCTAGGTATTTAAAATTGCTCACCCTGTCCACCTCAAAGTCTCAGACAAGCAATGGCTGATGAGGCCTCCTCTCCTTCCTCATGTCCACTACCATCTCCTTAGTCTTGTCTGTGTTGAGGGTGAAGTTGTTGTCCATGCACCATCTCACCAGACTGCTTACCTTCCTCCTGTAGGCTCGTCTCCACCAGTGATATGACCTATCACATCGGTATCGTCAGCGAACTTTAGGAACATTTGCGAAAACTTTGCGAACCCAGGCACAATACAAACATCCGAATGCTGATTTTATACTGTGCTTCAGTGCTGCTTGAAAGTATGGGAACCTGTTTGAATTATCTGTAGAAATATAAGCTGAAATATTATTATATTTTCACACACGCCCTTAAAGTATAAAAAGAGAACCCGTTTAAAATGAATAAATGTACTTATTCGTTTCTTTTTTCAGGTAAATGGCTTAAAAGGATGTGAATCCGGTCTAACTAAATGTCGTTCCTTTGTCCAGGACAACTGAAATTTTGTTATGTTTTTGGGTTTCCTCACATGAACTTCTCTTTCCAAAACATTTCTATTGAATTGGGTCAGAACCTTGACTTGGCTGTTCCAAAATATAAGCTTTATTCTTCTTTAATCGTGATGTGATATAGAGACTTGTATCGTTAGAGTCGTTCTCTTGCTGCATGACCCAGGTTCTCTTTGAGATTCCTGATCTTTGTTTCCCAGATGCAACAAAACAATGATCCTACCAGTGATGTGATAAGGTTCTTGTGCTTATTATTATTCTTATATGTTTTCTTTCTCTAGACATTATGCTTCTCATTTAAACCAAACATTCATTCTATTGATTAACACACCTGACTAGTTTCCATTCTTTTGCCACTTACATATTTAGTACTGGATCATTTTCCTTTATCAGCAAATAACCAAGTATTATATTAATGTCTTATTTGTTTAATCTTCTTATCTACTTTTAGGACTTGTAACATTTTAGATCAGATTTATGCATAAACGCAGAAAGTTTCAGAGGGTTCCCAAATATATATCCAAATTTTTCTTGACTTAGATAAATCACATGGAAAGAGGTTGAGTCATGGCTCTTGAGGAGGGAAACAAAGGCCGACTTGAAGCTGGGGGAATAAATGTGGACTGGTGCAGCAACTGAATTGCATTAAAGCTGCTGATGAGGACTCGTACATATTAATTTACTTATTATACGAGTAAAACCCACAGGATAGCAACTCCCTGGTACCAGGTGATTTAGTGTTTCAGGTTATTTTGTTCTGTTCTTCCCGGCAAACACGTGAAAGAGCTTGATAAAGGTTTGATAAAGTAATCTGAGGGAGCAGAGAGAGATCACTCTTCTTCAGTTTAGGCTTTTTAGGACTGAAATTCCTCCAGATTCTGAATCGTTTGATGATATTATGCTCTGTAGCGGGAGAAATATATCAATCCCTTCCAGTCTTTTTCTATGGAACATTCAATCATTTTTAAACATCTGGTGATAAACTGGAAATCCTTTGATCATCTTTACTCCTCAAAGTCTCAGCCTTTCCTGGATACAGAGGACAAACCTTATATATAAAACATCTTGATTTGACTCTTCATGGACAGCTAAGAAACTCGTAATCTTCCCATGATTCAGGAGAAATCTCTTTAAAGCACCCTCTCACTCGTACTCTTTTACGGGATGATGCACCCTGTTAGGGTTATGCGTGAACTCCCCATACAGTAAAAATGCTCTGAGGTACTGCTGACAGAGTAGGAACCAGGCATGCCTTGACAGGACCTCTATTAATTTAGAACCAACTGTAAAACAAGGGAATGAAAAATGGTGTTGGAATCATGGTTTTCCTTCTGCAGCAGATTTAGGAACCCAAGAGCCTCCTTGAGGAGTCCTCCTGGTTTTATGATGAACAGCTTTGTATTCTGAGTTTGAACTTGCAGGCCTCTTATAAAAAATAGTGCACTTTCCCATGGCGGTGGTTGTAGTGTCCATCCACAATCTGCTATGTAAGTTTGTTTATATAACCTGAGTTGCTCCTGAATGATACAGGTATGCAGAGATGTCAGAATGGCATGGTGCACCTACGCTGAACCTCGCGCCTCAGGTCTGATGAATTATTGATTCGTATGCAGGTTTTGAGGGAAATCTGTTGACCTCATGCTGTACCGTGGAGAATTTTTACTAGTACAAGTACAGTGGTACTTCACTTCTCGTCATTAACTTGTTTCATAAGCTCATTAACCGACCCATCAACCTACAGTTTGCCCAAATCATTAATACAAAGCTATTTTATGAGTGTCCAAAAATGTCATGTCGTTTAGTGAGTAATGGATTAAACAGCAGTGTTGGGGGTAAGGCAGTACAAAGTGTTACACTAATCTAATTACTTTTTTCTGTAACGCAGTAATGTAAAGCATTACCGTTAAATATTTTGTAATCACATTACAATTACTAACTTAATGAAAAATTGTTACCTGCGTTACTCACGTTTTTCTATTAAAAATCTTCGACGAGCAATCTGTCGAAGCATTTAATCAGGGTGCATGCTAAAACAAAACTCGTGGCTAAAGACCCATGTACTGAAGGACAGAGTGTCCCATTATCAGCCACTCAAGCTAAACTGGATTTTCATTCAGCGCCAGGACTAAAGGTAACTCGGGGAGAAATTAACAGACTTGTTGCAAGATACATTTTGTGAGGGTTTAATTTGGGTATAGTTTAATTTACATAGATTTTAGAATTTAACTTAAAAGTAATGTAATGAGGAATGAGATTACATTTTCCAGAAAGTAATGAGTAAAGTAATCCCATTACAATTGTATTTAAGTAATGCGTAATCAGTAATAAATTAACTTCCCCAATATAGGAACTTCCCCAACACTGGTAAACAGTAAGTGAAAAGTAAAAGCAAAACATTTAATCACTCTATTGATGAACTCCTGAAACTGCTCTAAATGCTCAGCCTGAAAGCTAAGAGGATTCATCTACAGCTTTCCTTTCAATTGGCTGTCATTACCAACCATTTTAGGACCCATGGGAGAGTAAAAATACAATACTTATTCTTTTTCTTTCAGCTGTTCCCAACTTCTCCCTGTCATTAACATCCTCCTCTGTCACTCCAACCATCTACTGCAAACTTAAAGTACAACACAACAATTGCAACAGAGATCTGCACTGATAATCCAGCTTCTAATGAAAGACCAGTTGTTTCTTCAGGCAAAATATATTTGAGGTTTAAAATTCAACGAAGCTGCTTTAGTTTAGGGGTTTAAACTAATTAAAAAGGGATTAAAATTCTACTGGCACCTGGACAGACTCAGACAGACATGGGAAGAACATGTAATATCTGTATCTATCCACTAATCATACAACCAGCCTGGTGAAAGGGAAGCCATGTGGTGGAATCTACCCCTTTGCCACCTTGGTCTCTGGCTGCCCGTTTAGACTCTAGACTTTTTTTTTGTGAGCAACACTATTAACATGCAAATACCTACAGCTTGTTACATTTAGGATTTTAAAATTGTTTTCACATTACCTTGCATGTCCCTGTCATGTATACTGGGGTGTTGCTGTACCAATTGGTCCAAGACCTCGATCCTACCTGTGAACCTAAATTTGGTGCCATTTTTGGCTGCACTGAAATGCCAGTGTGTGATGAAGTGTCTGAGGAATGGCCCTTTGAGAGTTTAATAAATGCCAGCATGTAGACGCTCTTCATCATTGTTACAGATGGGTTTTAAAGTGGTGTACAGCAATGTGATGCAAAACCTCTTCACTCTCCTACAGACAAACCTGCAGCCATAGACAGTAAGGACTGGAGGGGAGGGGGAATTAATGAGCCTCGCTTCAGGACTCGACCATATGTTCCTATAATAGAAATACATCTTAGATCCATGGTGACCAGAATTACGAAAGTGATTCTACCTCACAGAGAATGTTAAGGACATGTTCCTCGTATTTTTAGTCCTGTGCCATCATCACTACTTTCATTGGTAATTTCATTTGTAAATAAGCATTCATGTGTCCAAATACATTCGAAAAATGTTATCATTTAACGATTCAGAATCTGGAAGAATTTCAATCCTAAAAAGCCTAAACTGAAGAGGGGTGATCTCTCTCTGCTCCCAGACGGCACTGTATCAAGAACCGTCATTTATCAATAGCTGATAAAAGCACATGGGTAAGGGATTACTTTATCAAACCTTTATCAAGCTCTACAATACAAAGTTACATTCATAAATACCACTTAAAACTTTACTGTACAAAAAAGAAACCTCATGTTAACCATGTCCAGAAGGTCCACCCACTTTTCTGGGCTCTGAGGCATCTAGGATGGACCAAGTTTCGATTCCAAAATGGTGAAACAATGTCCCAAATGTTTAGGTCTAAACATTTATTTCAATTTCTTATATTTCAGCTTTAAATGTAATTGAAACCTATTTCACATAAAACGCTTAACATGGCTTATCATTTTTACATTTTACTTTAATTAATAATAGGTTTTAATTGGAAGAAGAAATAAACATAAAAATAATTCCTTTCTTTTTGGATCACAGGTTCATTATTTCGGCAGTACATATTATTTATCAAAAGTAATAATTGATAGGGGGCAGCACGGTGGCTGAGTGGTTAGCACCTCTGCCTCACAGCACGAAGGTCGCCGGTTCAATCCCAGCGTGGA
>JAUZSU010186867.1:0-12272 GCA_034780255.1 Parotocinclus maculicauda
CTCCCAAGGTTTCTTCCTTCTACATTCAGGGATTTTCCTTGCCACTGTCGCCCTAGGCTTGCTCAGTTTGGGATTGGGCTTTGAAGATCATATAAGATTATAAAGCTGCTTTGAGACGACGCTCCGTTATAAAAAACTCTATAGAAATAAATTGGACTTTTCTAGATAAGGAATGTAGGAAGGTGGTATTGACCAGGTGGAATTGACCAGGTGGAATTGACCAGGTGGTATTGACCAGGTGGAATTGACCAGTTGGAATTGACCAGGTGGAATTGACCAGGTGGTATTAACCAGTTGGAATTGACCAGCTGGTATTGACCAGTTAAAATTGACCAGGAGGAATTGACCAGTTGGTATTGACCAGTTAAAATTGACCAGTGTGACAGGAGCCTTGACGACATGTCGATGAATGAAAAAGAAGAAATGTTCTTCTGATCTGTGGTAATAAGGCTAACATCATGGCTCTCTAAGCGTTGTAGACCTGTGGTGTTTTACCATTGGGGCAGGAGCCCTGAGGACTGGGTGGAAGCATTCGAACCCTTCAGCGTGCCGCTGCTCTGCGTGGCCTGCGCCAACTTAACTGCAGCCGCTAACTTCCTGCGCACAACGACCCAATCACAGCAGGGATTAAGGGCAAGCTTATCATGGTCACGCCCCCCTTTATTAGTCCAAGCAGCCAGGCGGTTAAAGAGGTTCAGGCAGAGGCGGAGTTACGAGCCCAGAGGCTGGACGTCGTGTGCATGGCCGTGCTGGGAAGCGCTTGCATTTAAAAATCAGAATGTGGTTCAGAATTGAGCAGCTGGACGATGGAAATGAGGTTAGCTGGAAGGAAAGCCATGCAGAAATGGAACGACAGAAGGAGAACAGCAGCTATCAGGACCATTCCTTATACAGTTCCTGAACCCTGATGGACTCAAACGAGAACATTATTAAAGTCTAGCAGAAAGAAGCAGGATAAAAAGAAGAGCAGTCAGACTTTAAAATAAACGGTTAATAGATTTTTATACGGTTCAATATGAGGGGTCATGCTGCTGATAATCGATTTAACATTTCAGGTTCTTATTCCTTATCGCTTTATTTCTGATCTGTAAACAATATAAAATGAAAGAAGCAAACGGTTTGTTGTGGATGTTTTTAAACAAACAAAAAAACCTTCAGCCTCCTGAAATTAAAAGAGCAAACTATAAAATAAAGGTATAAATGATAAACAAAACAATAAAACTTTCTCTTTTCATTTATTTTTCTTATTCCCCCCTTTTCCTTTTTCTCTTTTTTCTTTTGTTTTCTCTTCCTCTCTTTGTCTTTTTCGCTCTTGCTTTTTAATCTTTCTTTCTCTCTTGTTCTTTGTTTTATTCTTTCTTTGTTTTTTGTTTTTCCTACTTTCTTTTTTCTTTTTCTCTTTTTTTCTTTTCTTCTTTCTCTCTTTTTTCCTTCTTTCTTTCTTTCTTTCCTACTTTCTTTCTTTTTTCTTTTTCTCTTTTTTTCTTTCCTTCTTTCTCTCTTTTTTCTTTCTTTCTTTCTTTCTTTTTCTTTTTTTTTCTTCTTTCTCTTTTTTCTTTCTTTTTCTTTTTTTTTCCTCTTTCTCTTGTTTTTTCTTTCTTTCTTTTTCTCTGTCAGTTATTCTTTTTTTTCTTTCTCTGTTCCTTTTTCATATTTCATAGTCTTTTGTTCTTTCTTTGTTCTTTTGTTCTTTCCCTCCTTCTTTCGAAACAAAATAAAGTAAAAAAAAATAGCAATCTAAATTTTAAACCTGTGTGCTTTTTCTTATATGATTTTTAAAATTCTTATTATGTTCTCTTCAGTGTTTTGTTTACGTTTTTCCTGGGTCGGTCTGTTAGTGAACAAACGAATCCTCTTCGTTTGAGAAACAGGACTCGACCCTCATACCCCAGTGCCTGGTGCCTAAATGGAGAAGTACACAGCACATGGTTGTTTGTTTTTCGGGAGTTGATCCATCAGCACCTGGTGACGTGGTGATTAGGGGCGACACCTCCGGTAACCTCTGGTAACCCCAGTGAGGCGAGATTCTATTTCTGAATGTTTAAAGGCTGGTGTATCTTAAACATTCAGAGCTCGGTAACTGTAATTAAAAACACACAAGCTTTTCTTTATAAGTGCCAATAAGAAACCCTCCTTTTTCCAACTCCAGGCTCCAGACATCTGGAATCCTAGCTTTCTAACATCTGGCAGGAATTTCACCTATCTCTCATCGTCCTTTCTGTTCTCTTACTCTCAGACTTTCTCATGTTTTCTTTCTTTCTTTCTCTGTCTTTTTCTTTCTTTCTTTCTTTCTTGCCCACTCTTTTTTTTTTTATCTCTCTTACTGTCTTACTCTCTTCATTTTCATTTCTTATTCTGTCTTTCTATCTTTCTTTTTCTTTATTTCTACCTTTTCCTTTTATTCTTTTTCTTACTCTTTTTCTCTCCTTCGTTTTGATTCTTTTCTTCTTTCTTTCTTACACACTTACTTTCCCCCTCTGTCTTTTCTCCTTTTTGTTTTCTTTCTCTCTTTCTCTTGTCTTATTCTTTCCTTCTTTCTTTCTTAAACTCTTCCTCTTGTTCTTTCTTTCTACCTTTTTGTTTAATTCTCTTTCTTACTTTCTCTCTTTTCTTTCTCTCTGTCTTCTCTCTTCTTATTCTTTTATTCTCTTTCAACACTCTTTTCCTCTTTCTTTTTCTTTCTCTTGTTCTTTCCCTCTATCTTTTTCTTTTATTCTCTTTCTTTCTCTCTGTCTTTTCTCTTTTTCGTTTTCTTCCTCTCTTTTTATTCTTTCTCTTTTTCTCTCTTGTCCTTTTTCTTAATTCTTTTCTTCCTTTCTCTTTCTCTTTTCATTAATATTCCTTATTCCCCATTTTTTCTGATTTGCTCTCTCTTTGTTCTTTCTTTCTACCTTTTTGTTTAATTCTCTTTTTCTTTCTTTCTGTCTGCTCTCTTTTTCGTTTTCTTATTCTTTCATTCTTTATTTCTTACACTCTCTCTTCCTCTCTTTCTTTTTCTTTCTCTCTTTTCCTTTTATTCTCTTTCTTACTCTCTTTCTCTTTTTCTCTCTTTCACCTTCTCTTTTCTCTTTTGGTCTTATTTCTTTCTTACTCTCCCATTCCTTATTTATGTTTTTCTTTCTTTCTCTCTCTCCCTTTCTTGTGCTCATTTTTCACTTTTCCCCTTTTTCTTACTTACTTCAGTGCAATACCAAGGCTAAGCAGTACGCAGCGGATGCACAAAAAAAGCTCTTGCACTAAATCCGTGTGCACAAACCATTTTGCATGACCCCGCATGACCTCTGGTACTTACCTGGCTATGTGCCGCTTCCCCAGGAACCTGAAGTGCTGGAGACACAGCCTGTTAGAGACGGGGTGAGAAAATGCTGTTCAGAAGGCTGGTGAAACAGTTTAGTTTTCTTCTCTGTCTCGGACCAGTGAAGGACCTGTAAAAACTTACTCTAGGATATTAAAGAAGTCCGATATCTCCTGGTGTATGGCCCGGTGCCAGTACGCCACCATGACCTCTGGAAGACAAAGCACACACGGTGTAATAACGCGACTTATTAGAATTGGAACAGATGTTGGTAGATCGTCTGATCGTAAAAGGATCTGCGCTCTCACCCTCCGAAATAGTTTTCATAATATGCAGGAAGCACATGAGCAGGCTCCGGGTCTCAGCCTGGTCCAGCTTGTCAAAGCGGGAACCGAAACCTATAAGGGACTGTGGTCTGGCGAACTGCGTAAAGAAATCGGATTAGTAACGTTCAAACCCTCGTTAAGATCAAAAGTCTTAGGCCACTTTTAGATCCCTTTTGGCGCAATGGATAGCGGATTGGACTTCTAATCTTGCCTATGAGGCCATTCAAAGCTTGTGGGTTCGAGTCCCACCAGAGTCAAATTTTGCATCTATCCTACTAGATCAGTCTCAGTGGGAAAAAACTAGCAATTACCGATTATTAAAAACCAATTATTATTTAAGAATTTCTCTCTGGGATCAATTAATCAATTAATTATGATCCTTTCTCAGCCTGTTCAGCAATAGCAGCATCAGGAATGGTCTTTTTTTGGAAGGGTGTCACTTTTTTCGCTGGGGAAGTCGAGCGACGAGTCAAATCCGAACCGTCCGGGTGCCGAAACGCCAACCTAACGGCGACCTAAGACTTTTGCACAGCGCTGTCCGAGCCGTACAGAGCCCGGATGGCTTTCCAGACCTCACCTTCTCGCAGGTGTCCATCTTCTCGCTGTTGCGGTCGCTGTTACTGGGGTTCGACTCGATGCTGATGAGAGACCCTCGAGAATCCGTGGTGTTAGCTGTGGATATAGCAAGCGAAGAAAACACTGGAAAAAAAGCAAAAAAGGCGTCACGAAATCACGCCTAAATCCTCCAAAGGCAAGCGATTTATCATTTATTATAAGAACGACGGTACCTGTAATAGAGTTCAGCACTTCCTTGGAAAAGGACGCGTCGACCGAGTTGGCGGGGCGGGCGCTGTGCCCAGTCTGACCTGGCAACCCTCCTCCTATGCTGAGGTCATCTTTAGAACCCTTTATGGTAGACAATCACAAACAGGATATTGATTTTTTTGTAGGAAAACATTTACGATAGATAAACAGGTTTAGGTTTAAGAAAAAACTGATGTTCTTCCAATATGGCAACCCCTTAAAAATATTTTATTCATACCCTTTTTCCTAAAAACAAGCTTATTTATATCCTTACTCTAATTTCTCAGTGCAAACAAACATACCCACAGTGTTTTCCAAGCGGCTTTTGGCTCTTTTCTCTGTCAAGCGTCTTAAAAATATTGGCGTTTGTGGGTTGCAGGTTTTTGGGACTCGTTTCTAAAGTGCAGTTGTTTATCTGGGCGGCCTGATTTAATGTCTTTTTCTGTTACACGTCGAAAAATCTACTCGCTCACATTGGAGCAAGTTGCCTATTAGCCTGGTTGCTCGTTTCTCCCGTGGGATCTGGCAACCCTGGATTGAAACGTGGCTATAATAGTGAATTGGAGATTCTGAAACCCCTGAAAGGTAGTTGATTGAGATTTTTAAGTGGTTGCGAAGTTTGATTTACGGGCCCGGGCGTGTTACCTGGTCACTGGAATTGAGGTACATAGGGAAGAGGTCCCTGAGGAAGAAGCGTGGCATGTTGTCCAGAATGAGGCCGTACAGGGGCAAATAGAGAGAGGCGATTCTGGCTTGCTTCTCCTGAAAACTCACAGACACACAAGTATGGGATCGGTCCGGTGTTTACTTTAGGACTGGTTCATAATCAGAGCAATCTGACAGCCTGGCTCACACACACACACACACACACACTCGAGCCTCGGAGCACAACACATGTCCCAGGGTTTACGTACAAGGGTGGAGGCACCAGACTGTAATGCGTTCCTGCTGTTCGGAGCGTCCCCCTCTACGGCGCCAAGCGAAACCGTTTCATATTCGTACTGTTGTACTGTTGTACTGTTGTACTGGCGTACTGGCGTAACACCACTCACCTTTACGGCGTAACGGGAATCGAGCGAGTGCTTGGCCATCAGGTTCTTCAGGCTGGCCAGAGCCAGATGCCGGATGTCTTGTTCGTCCTGCAGAGCCAAGCCGAGCTCTCTCAGGAGCAGACCTGTTAGGAAATGCTTCCTGCAGAACTCCCCAGTCAGGCTGTACTCCGGCATGTCCGCTAGGGAGGGAAAACGAGAGCGGGCATTAATCCCCCCCGTTCATGGACGTAACAATGGTCTGAGCGATCGAACCCTAACGGTAACACGGCGTGAACAATGGAGGCACGGGTGCAGACGGGGATTTACTATCACGATGAGATTGTCTAGACGTCTACAGGCGGTGCAAAGCGGTGCACATTTTCTTAAATAGGTTCTTAAATGGGGGGTTCTTAAACGAAAAACTTCTTTAGTCGCATGTAAGTAAATTAAACGTCTGAAAGTGGTTTAACAGTGCGAATAAAACGCTCTGCTGTAGCGTCGCTACGTTTTATTTCTGAAGAATAAACGTTTCTAGTCTAGGGCAAAGAGCTTAGGCCAGACTTTTTTAATTGTTTGTTCCTATGATGTTCCTACTTAAGAATCTACTGAGGAGGGAGGAAAAAAAATACAAATAAATCTTTATTTCAGCACTTTTTAATTTCTCGAGGACTATGTGGAATCAATACAAGGAAGGAGGAAGAAATTAAAAAATTTTTTTATTTGAAAATAAAATTTATTTAAAATAAATGTATAAAAATCAATACAATTATTTTATTATTATTATAATTATTTATTTAATTTAATTTATTGTAAAAAATTTTATTTATTAATTTATTTTTATTATTATTTATTTAATTTAATTTTATTTTCAAAATACGGTTTCCTTGCTGTGCTACTTTTGTATTATAATTATAATAATAATAATATACTGTAACTTCCTTTTTTTGCTCTTTTGATATCTACTGTGTATTGCTCTGTAAACTGTACCAATTATAAAATGTTAAATAAAATGCTGATCATAAAAAAAATGTATTTTAAAAAATTAATGTACAGAACAATACCGTTGGCTGTCCACCGGAGGGTGGAAAAAAATATATATATATTTATATATATTTTTTAATTTCAACCATTTGTGCTGCGGTGGATCTGAGAAATGCCAAAAAAAAAATAAAAAATTTTTGTATTTCTTCAAATATGATCGTCGGCGGATCCGCAAAACAAGCAATAAAAAAAGTCTGGCCTTATGGGAGCGTATCGCATGACTCCGCCCTCTCGTCTTCTAATTATTGTCGAAATTCAGCTGTCGATTGATTTTACGATCCAAGCGAAGCAAAAGTGTCCCCCTTTAACCCCTGCTTAATCCTGGTCTGGGTCATGGCGAGAGTCCGGGTGCAGGCAGAGGTCAGAAAAGTCCTTGAAATTCAATTTCTTAGATGGTACCAGCCATCAAACTCGGGACTTGGTGCTTGCGTTCTGATTGTTAGACTGTACAAAAAAAAATAATGTGCAGCAACTTTTTTTATTGCTTGTTTCGCGGATCCGCCGACGATCATATTTAAAGAATACAAAATTTTTATTTTTATTTTTTGGTATTTCTCTGATCCGCCGCAGCACCAATGAATAATATTTAAAAAAAAAAAAAAAAACATAAATTTTTTTGTTTTTTCCGCCCTCCGGTGGAGAGCCAACGGTTTTCTTCTGTTCATTTAATTTTTAATTTTTAATTTTTTCTTTTAATTTTAAAGTAGATTCTTAAGTAGAAACATCCGAGGAACAAGCAATTTAAAAAAGTCTGGCCTTAGAGTCAAAGTCCAATTAATTTTATCAAACTTTTTAGAACGGAGCGTCGTCTCAAAGCAGCTTTTTAAAAGGCCAATCCCAAATGGAGCAAGCCTAGGGTGACAGTGGCAAGGAAAATCCCTGAATATCGAAGAAAGAAACCTTGGGAGGAACCAAGACTCCATGGGTGGCCCAGATTGTTAAGTTGTAGTAATAGTAAAATTAGGTAAAGAATCCAATTTGAATTAACAATAAAATTTGAATTAAATAACGAAATAGGTTTAAGATAACGAGTAGGTTAAATTAAGAGGTAGGAGCGTGACCCCATCATTAGATTTAGGAGCTCTATAAATACACATGGGATTAAAGCTAGTTCATTAGAAACGATCAGAACTACCAGTGTTATTTTTATTAACGTCGTCTCGAACCCTAACCTTTTATAAGCGAGCAAAAAGTGGGAAAAAGAGGGAATGCGGAGTGTAAAGATGAAATAAAATCCTTAGTACTAATTATTTATGACTGCATCTGTTTCCCGAGCTCCAAAAACGACTGGCCCTTTTGAAAGCATAATAGTACTCCTGTGGCACAAACCCAAAAAAGTGCCACCCCGCCTGGCAAACTGTACACACTCATGATAAACACCGCATGATGATAGTTACCCCGGGCGCTTTGCGTTTCCGGCGACGCCTTATCTGACGTGGACAGAGATGAAAAGGGTTAATGAGGTGGCGCCTGTGAGGGCGAGACATGATTGATGAGGTTGTGACAGGGCGTGGCTTCGTGCCGTTCTGACCTGTGATCCGTGCGGACGGGACGGGCAGGCTGAGGGGGATGTAATGCTCGTGGTTGCACACCTCCCGGAGGAACTCGAACTTGAACTCGCACAGCATCTGCAACGCATGAACGATCTGCGTGAACACGTCTGGTCAAAAACGTCTCTAAAGAGGACGACTGGAGACGGGTGGTACTCTCGTGCCCACCTTTGGACAGGTTAAACGCTCGAATAAAAACCATCCAAATGAGCAAGTGGGAAAAAAATAAAGTGTTAATATTGTGCCGTTTTAAACCAGTGTTAAGAATAAAAGGGAACCCAGGGTAACCTCTATGCAACTAAAGTTCCCATTCACATATACATTCGGGAATCAGGAGAAGAGTGAGGAGAACAAGTCTTGCTTATATCTGTAGTTTTTAACAATGGAGCACGGTCCTCTGTACGGTCCTAAAATCTAGACCAGGGCGACAGTGGCAAGGAAAACGGCTACCTTGTTGTCGCTGGCCGTGATCATGTTAATGTAGTTGCTGACGAGTTTGAAGGTGAAGCCTCTGTCCATGACGGTGAAGCAGCGCTGGAAAGAAAAGACGGCATATTTTTATCCACACAGTCGGAGACACGCCTGCCTTGTTTATAATACCGCTACGTAAATTATCCACGGGGCACCCACTTTGACGAAGTTGGCTACGGCCTGGCTGGCACTGCGGGTCTCGTCGGGCATGTCTTTGCTCTTCCAGAAGATGTGGTCCGACATGGTCATGATCAGAGTCTCCAGGTGGCTCTGGAAGGTAGCTGGGAAGCGCTGCGGGCGAGGAAGCTGATCACACAGACATAAGAACACAGGGTTAAAGGAGGGATGAGATCATGCAAACAGCAAATGGGATCAATCACACGGCCAGTAACGGTTCAGGCCACCGCTGGTGCCCCTTGTGCCGCTTAATACCAACCGAGCCTCCTACCTGGGTACTGTTGCTGACCATGGGTGCCCCTTTATGAGCTCAGTGTACCGTCTCCTTTCAGCAGAATAACAAAAACTGGTCTCATGTCCACATGGACCAAAATGACCTTGTGGGGTCCATGCCCAGCAAGTTGTACCCAGTAAAGTGGCGACATCGCATAGAGATTACAAAAAAAACACAAGATACCTGAAGCTTATCTGCATCCACCAGGTGCTGGGCCATGGATTTCACAATGATTTCCAGGAAGAACCAGGAAAACTGAAAAAACGAAGATCTTTTAACGCCTTTTTTATAATTAATGCCCAGATTTTGGACATTAGGGCTGATCCGTGAGTTGTTGATCTTCTTATGATCAAATGTTAAATAATGATAGTTTAAGGGTCACCTTTAGGATGTTCTTCACCGCCGATTGCTCGTTGCTTTTCAGATCCGAGTTCATGCCTTTGGCCAGCTCCTCGTGGACGGTCCGGAATCCATGTGCTTCGGTCTTAAACACAAACTGTTTAAACACAGACAGATATTAGTCTGTGTGAAATAATCACAGTTAAGGCCAGACTATTTTAATTGTTTGTTCCTCGGATGTTTCTACTTAAGAATCTACTGAGGAGGGAGAAAAAAAAATACAAATAAATCTTTATTTTTGAGCACTTTTCAATTTCTCGAGGACTATGTGGAATTAATACAAGGAAGGAGGAAGAAATAAAAATAAATGTTTATTTAAAAATAACATTTATTTAACCTGCAATTAAATTAAAGTGAATCTGGAAAAAAATGTAATGTACAGAACAATACCGTTGGCTCTCCACCAGAGGGCGAAAAAAGCTTAAAAAAAAAAAAAAACTTGTATTTTTCTTTATTTTAACCATTAGTACTGCGGCAGATCCGCAAAACACCAAAAAAATTTTAAATTTTTTTTGTATTCTTTAAATATGATCGTCGGCGGATCCGCAAAACAAGCAATAAAAAAGTCTGGCCAAAAGAAAAAAAAAAAACTGTATAGAAAAAAACGAATCAACATGCATCGATAATCGTTGCTCTCTGAATCGTAATCGAATCGAAAGGTGCCTAGAGATTTCCACTCCTAATAGCTAGTAACTAATAATAATTCAAAAAAACCTAACTAATAACGCGATTTCGAACCGGTGACGTCAACAGGTGATTATAATCATGATTTGGTACAAAATCCAGAGGCAAAGCGTGGGAAAATTAATGAAATATTTAAAAACAACGTTCCTCAGAGAACAACTGGAAGGAATTTACATAATTCAGTCCCTTTGTTTTCTAATTTTAGATAGTTTTGCATTGTCTGGTTGAAAAACGCATAGACACGAATGGAAATGGATCTTGATCTTGAAGGCAGCACATGTTGCTCTAAAAATCTCAAATCATACCGTTTCAAAATGAAATGTACGATTTGGCAACTTTCATCCGAAGAATAAGTACTTATTATTATTCCAATCTGCTCACATTTTAAAACTATAAGAAGGAAATTTAAGTAAAGCGCTCCCTCAGCAGTGTCATGGAGATTACAGAGGAGAATCACAATGGTCCAGTACCTTCAGACAGTTCATCTCCTGCTGCTCTGCTTGCCAGACTCCCAGACTTCTTACGAAACCTGGAAAAAGAGCACAGAACACATCCTTACTGCCCATTATCTCTGTTTACAGGTGTACACGTATGCCCCATTTAACCTGCCAGGTGGAGCTCATGGAAGGTAAGACGCCTGGTTGGTTTGGCGGAATCCAAACGTCCATATGCACCGTACTAGATGTTGGGGAAACCAGCTGGTCCTAACTCGTACTCTTTTATCAAGCCAAATCTGAAATGTTGCCCCTGGAAGTGCTTCCTCCTGTCCAAGTAGCTCCCGTTCTCAAACGAGACGGCTGAGTTCGCATGTCTGGACTGTAGGAGGAAACCGGAGTACCCGGAGTAAACCCACACAGACACAGGGAGGACATGGAGACTCCACACAGAAAGGACCCAGGCTGTTCCACCCTGGGATTGAACCCGGGAGCTCACGTTAGAACTACAGACTGTTCTAACTCGGTTGGTGTGTTTACAGACTTTTTTTGGTCCAAGTTACTCGTTGTGTTTCTGACTTTCTGCTACTTATTTGTACCAAGCTGTAAATGCCGTTTGTATGTTCCTGTCCTATTGTAAGTAGTACTTTTGTTGTCCCCCTACTACCAGTACATTCTCTCTAACCTTCTGGTTCATCTGATCTTGTTCAGAATCATGTCTGCCGATGTATTTTTGTCTTCCGTCGAACAAGTGTCAGGTTCATTATTCCATCTTCTTAAGTTTTATGGCTTCCCCATAGACAGGGAAAATATATTACTGTAATTACCTTAAATTATAGTAGGCTTAGCATGTGTAGACCAATTAAAGCTTGTTTTCAGTGGTATGTCTGATGCATTTACACACCATTTGCACAGTTTTCTTGTGAAAATACCCATTATTTTTTAATTACAGCACCATAAAAAAAAGACTACGCACCTATGGGAATGTTCAGTCAGCGTCCATTTTGGTCAACGCCCCCTTTCACAGAACGTAAGGCAGGATGTGACGGTGCGTACCCGTTTACTTTACTTTTTTACTTGATTATATTCACTCTTACTGGTTTTATAGGGCAATAAAATGCTAGACATTTAGTTAAAGAAAAGTGGAAAAAAAGAAGTAAAAGCTAATTGACGCCTATTTAAGCGACCCACCTGTTAGAAGGACGCACTGCTGGACAATGTCCACAGGACAACACACAGGCAGATTGCTTTCAGAGATTATCAGTGGCCGATTATTTAATACAATTAGGTCAGGCCTGTAGCTCAGCTCCATGCAAACCCAGACAAGTTACCATGTAACATCACTGGTTCAGCTCATTATATTAGGTCAGAAAAGCATGATAACTGCTGTTACCGGGGAAATTAACAGCTTTCCTCTGCGTTTTAAGCCGAGGCCTCTTTTGTGATCATGTACATTTTACATGATGAAACTCAGCCTTTGGTCTACTATTATTAGAGAGGGTGCTTGAAAGGGTGAACCCTATATCCTAAAGCATCAGCAGATTTCCACAAAGGACACAAATACAGTCGAATCCGGTTAATGGGACCACTGGTTAATGGAACCAGCAGCTTATTCGGACCAAATCCTAAAGTACCGAAACAAATCCCAATAAATACGTGTAATGTTATTCGCTTATTTGGATTCACTTAATCGGACCAAAGAATGTGTTCAGTATGTAATATCCGTGAAGAAACTCTTCGTCTCTGGCATCACTACCCGAAAACTCCCGAGTTTCTCCCCAGCCCT
>JAUZSU010186878.1:0-23931 GCA_034780255.1 Parotocinclus maculicauda
CTCTTCAGGTCATTGATCAGGTCATCCTGTGTAGTTCTGGGCTGATTTCTGACCTTTCTCAAAATCATCCTTACCCCATGAGGTGAGATCTTGCATGGAGAACCAAACCAAGGAAGATTGACAGTCATCTTATGTTTCTTCCATTTGCTAATAATTGCACCAACAGTTGTTACTTTCTCACAAAGCTGCTTGTCTATTGTCCTGTATCCTTGTGCAGGTTTACAATTTGTCCCGGTGTCCTTAGACAGCTCTTTGGTCTTGGGCATGGTAGAGAGATTGGAGTGTGACTGATTGTGTGGACAGGTGTATTTTTTGACACGTTTAGTTAAAACGGGTGCAACTAAAAGAGGTAATGAGTACAGAATAGGAGGGCTTCTTAAAGAAAAACTAACACTTCTGTGAGATCCAGAATTCTTGCTGGTTGGTAGGTGATCAAATACTTATTGCATACAATATAATAAATAATAATTGTTTTATAAATCTTGGTTTTATTTTGTCTGCAATGAAACAACAGTACAAGTAAGACAGTAAGTTTGCTTTTTTCCCCCACATTGTCACGACCTGTTCTGATTTGTTGTATTCTGTAAAGTCTGAATACAAACCTACAACAGCGCTTGAAAGTTTGCGAACCCTTTAAAAGTTTCTAGATTTCTAAATATACATGACCTAAAACTTTATCATATTTTCATAAAAAATATGCTTGCGGAAGAGCATGGCTCAAACAAAGGAGATTCACAGAAAGTTCTATTTTCTAATTGATTATTGATATTCTCCCCAGGAATGGTTAATATTTTAAATATCATTGAATATCAGGACATCTAGTCATGACTTGAATTTAAAGATAAAGTAGGTCATGCAGCAAGACAATGACTCTAATCAGGGAACAGAATTAAGTCCTGAGCTTACACAAATAAAACTACTGTGGAAGGACCCGAAGTGAGTAGACCATGTGCCGAAATTCCACAAACATTCCAAAGTGTAAGCAGTTCACCACAGAAGAATGCACTAAAATCCTTCCAAACCATCTGTAGTGGACTGGAAATAAATGACAGCATCAACACAAGATCTGTTCATATGTACTTTATGTCTGAGCAGCCAATGATAATCAGATGCAATACCAAACAACAGCGTACAGAACACTGACATAGGACCATGGAGCAGTGGAAATAGCCTCTGGAGTGAAAATACATGATGCAGGTTTGGGATTGGCCTCAACTCCACTGAAGCGAAAATCAGTACTTATTTGATTTGTACATCTGGCTCCTCAAGGTGATCAACTGGTTGTACAAATTGATGTAGCCACTGCATACCAATTGCTTCCTTTTAACCCGTCCAAATGGAAAGAATAGATTCATTTAAAAATGTTAGAAAAACAAAAAAAGGGGGCACTGGTAAGAAGGTGATGGAGTAGGACGCACTGTAAATGGCTCCTGCCTAAACTCTTTTATTTTGTGTTTCTATGCGCATTTTTTTAATAAATACTACAATATTTATGTTTAAATAAATTAAAGACTTCCTTGAAGTAAGTTTGGGTCATAAATGTTGTATCTATGGCCACTAGTCTACGTAAACATAAATTCAGCAGGACCGCAAGCAACTGTTTCGATGTTGAAAATTGTACTTAGCTGCAAAACATCTGAACTGTTCAGCTGAGAATTGAGGGTCGTTATCAGTCATTAGCTCCTCTGGAATCCCAAACTGTGTGAAGAAGCTTTTCAACTTCTGTATGAGAATGTCTAACTTTGTCTTTGGTAAATCCAGAATCTATCACAATTAAGTAGTGATGACCTTTGTGCTCACACAGGTAAGCAGCAAGCCTTTGCCACAGTAGATCTGGCAATGATGTGGTGATAAATGGTTCTCTGATCTGGCTCGGTCTGTCAATATTGCAATGTTTAAATGACAACACAGGCTTTTTCACCTCACTGGCGACGTCTGGCCACCACACAGACCCCTATAATCGCTCTCGACTCTTAGTAAGGCCTTGGAGGCCTTCGTGAACCCTCTGCAGCATGCTTTCTCTCATATCTCCAGGAATCACAATCTGTTTGCCATGTTGCAGCAATCCACTGGCCTCACTCAGTGAACCACGCTCTTTAAAGTATGCGTTTGCTTTTACAGATACACTCAAAGCGTTTCAGCCATCCATTGTGGACGAATCTGAGGACACACTGGAGTTCGCCATCTGTTCTTGTCTCATCTGTTATCTGTTCAATAGTGGGTTTCCTTACTCTTAGGTCTTCCTCCACTGAGTCCACATATGCTTTCACCTCTAGAGGGGTCACCTGGAAGGGTGTCTGTCATAGGCTGCCTGGACAGAGTATCTGCGATGACTAGGTGTTTTGCATGGACATATTCTGTGACTGGATTAAACTTCATTAACCTTATGAGCAGACACTGACATGGGTATGGGTATGGGTATGGTGTCGAGGTCTTTTGAGTTGATTAGAGTTACCAGTGGCTTGTGGTCTGTAAGCAACATGTATCTCTCTAAGCCACAAATATATTGGTAGAAACTCTCAAGAGGCCCACACTGCTGCAAGGCACTCTTTTTCGATCTGTGCATATCACTTTTTGGCGTCAGTCAATGTACGCAAGCAACCTTGGCTCTGTAAAAGGACTCCTCCAAGCCCATAACTGCTAGCGTCAGCACTGACCGTTGGCTTTGCCGAATCAAAGAACTCCAAGACGGGTGCTGACGAGATTAGCTTCTGTGAAAGCTCTATCTTGCTGTGGCCCCCAGCACCAGTCATGCTCTCACTTGAGAAGTTCATTGAGTGGCTGTAACATGGTGGAAGGTTTTAGTCAAACCCAGCCGTCTCAGTTCACTCACATTCTGGGGTGTTTCATTGTCGTTAAAGCTTTTATCAACTCTTGGTTAGAGGCTATACCATCTTTGGTTACAACCAAGTGAGTTTCCTGAGACTGTGGAAGCCTAGCGGCTAAGGTCCTGTACTCCTGATGGTCCAGGGTTCAAATCCCACCTCTGCCAATCTGTCACAGTTAGGTCCCTGAGCAAGGCCCTTAACCCACCATTGCTTAAATTGTAAGACTGTATTAGTTGTAAGTCGCTCTGGATAAGGGCATCTGCTAAATGCTGTAAATGTAAATTAGGAAAGACAGAGCAGGCTT
Organism: Parotocinclus maculicauda; assembly: GCA_034780255.1. Lineage (NCBI taxonomy): Eukaryota > Metazoa > Chordata > Actinopteri > Siluriformes > Loricariidae > Parotocinclus > Parotocinclus maculicauda. Next base: position 3,133 of record JAUZSU010186878.1, read on the forward strand.
TACTTTCTAAGAAAGCTCAGGTTGTTCAACAGATTTTGGGGATCCTTTCTCATTTTGGTGTGGTCAATGTATTGTTCTGTGTGGGGAGCAGAATCCCTGCCAGGGAGGCGATGCACCTAGACTATGGACATTTGGTGCCACTACAGGAATGGAGTTCACTGGAGACAGTGACAGAAATAAGGATGGCACATTGAGCAATTCTGCACATTCTCCAAACAAGAAACTCAAAAAAAGAAGTATTAAGGACATTTTCTGCCCCGATTCTAGGCCTTTTTTCAAAGTGTTGCACTTCCTTCTGATTCTTAGAAAGGACAATTATCATAAGCACAAGTACTTTCACACAGGAAAACTCATGCAGAAAACACTCTCTCTTTGCACACCTATGCAAAAACGTTATGGACACGTGAATGTTTTTTCCACTTAACTTAAACTTAGTACATTGTGGGGTCATTGTTGCTAACACTGTGGGAGTGTTATCGAGAAAAAACATCCAGTGAAAGTGGATGCTGTGAATGGAAACAACTCGTACACAAAAAGCATCAGAGGAAGATGTCAAGAATCATTCTGATGGACTGTTGATTCACACAAAAGCAAATTTCAGATACAGTGCTATTGCTCCAGGTGATGTGTCCAAACACACAATTTGTTTGTTTGTGGTCTGTTTCCTTAGCATGCATTAGCTATAACAGCAGGTGAAAGACTTAGACAGTAGGCAAAAAGGTGCTACATTTGGGTCACTGAGCAGTGGAAATCAGTCACATGAATCCTTTCATGAATCCAGATTTCCTTTGCACCTTTCTGATGGTAGGGTATGAATTTGGCACAAGCAAGTGATTAGTCCTCTCTGTCTGGTATCACCAGTTCAGGATGTTGGAGGTGGATAAAAGGTGTGGGGAATGCTGGCACACCCTAGGTCCTCTGATACCTCTGATGTTTGAACAGTAGAGCTTACCTAAGCATTTTGACTTACCAAATTCATCCCTTTGTGTCAGTTGTTTACCCTATAGCAGAAGGACACCACAAGGGTTGTGTAATCCACAATGGTTGTGTAATCATTGGCTGGTTCAGGAACATGACAGTGAGTTTTCATTGCTTGTATCACTAACAAGTCACATGATACCGGGGAGGGAAAATGGCTATTTGGGCACAATTTGGCCATTTTTACTTAAGGGTGTACTCACTTTTGTTGTCAGCGATTTAGACATTGATGCATGTGTGTTATTTTTTTAGCTATTTTTAGAGCACAGCAAATTTAAACTGTTTTACAAGCTGTAGACTAATTACTTTACATTATGTCAAAGTCTTCAGCATTGTCCAATTGAAAGGTATAATGAAATAGTTGTGAGAGCTGTACTTGCTTTCTATCGTTGTGGAGATATTTTGCTCACAATTTAATTTATGTATGGTTCACACACACACACACACACACACACACACACACACTCACAAAAGATCACCATGGTCCAGTTCATTTTAACTATTTAAACCTCTTTATAAATAATTTATATTCTGCACTTGCCAGCTCATCACTATCCTTGTGCTCTTATCTCCATCTTACTCTCTTTCATGCTCTCTCTCTACCCTCAGTGGTGGAAAAGTAAATTTGTGGACTGTTAGCTGTACTCAACTTATTAAGCTTGAAATAACACTTATTTGCTGTGCCTTGCTTTCTCATTCCTCATGCTTTCTTCGGACACAGTAGGGATGGAGTCAGGTTGTATTGTGACAAGTGGGTAGAAAGGCTGCGAGGTAAAGGTGGGTTGCTTTGGTCAAGGGTTTATGTAAGACACTCATTCACTTTTTTCTTGTTTTTTTCCTAAGGTCACACACTAAAGAACTGATTCCTGCTGTCTTGCTCCCTTAAATAGTTTTCTTTTGATTAATCAATCACTTGTCATCAAAATGAAATCATGGCTGAATTATGGTTATGAAAAAAAGCTCTTCATAGATAACTTACTTAATAATAATATAATATAATATTATATTATTATTATAATATATATTATTATATATAATATAATATAATAATAGGCACTCAGTAGTTACAATAAATTAATGACATGACTTTGAGATATAATATTTTATGGGGTTTTAAAAGTACTGTTACTATTACTATTTTGGTGTAGAGAAACAACTACTATTGTACATTGCTCCATGAAGGCAGAAGTTCTTTCTGTTTTTGATAGTAGTGTGTTGTTGCACCAGCAGTACTGACAAATCGGCTTCTATTCACATGGTTTCTAAGCCTAGCCCTTTTGCATCAACGTATCTTCTGACCTGGTCAGAGCCTCAACCCCTTGACAATGCTGATCTGTTCTTTATAGTTACACTTGCTATTGTGTTTGATTAAGATCACTGCTTGCATCTGCTATCCTGCATCCTGCATTCTCTGGTCTAGCAGTACATGCGCTGAAATATGCAAATAACTTTGCTTGCACAATTTCTGTAGAAACCTTGCCCAAATAGCAAACAAATGCAATTACTAACTGAGGAATTGTAAAACTTAATAAAAAATGCAACCAACACTAACCCCTACAATTTTTGACTTTATTCTTAAAATAAATTTATATAAAATTAAATAAAAATGTGGAATACCTTGTATAAATCTCCTGTCCTCAAATAAAAAATAAATAAAATATAAACGCTGGTTCATGAGTAAACTTATGGGCCATCCCATAAAGAGAATTCATAATGTAAAAGCTAATGAGTAATCACCGGTCATGGATGGGCTACTTGTCTTTTTCCATAATGTATAGTTAATTAGATTAAAGGACTTGCTCTGGAGCCCAGTTGATCGAGCCAGGATTTGGATCCACAACCTTCTGAACAGCAGCCTTTAACTTTCAATCTAAACCTGCAAAACAATCTACATAGCATATTGGGGACCTTGCACAAAAACCCAGCAGTTATAGGTTGGTGGATTTGGTGTCCTAGTCTCTGAGGTGATGTGGAGAATGTGTATATGCTCTTGTCTCTCATATTGCATAGTAGAGGTGTTTATTGATTAACATGCATGATGTGATCTGTAAAATTGTGTGCTATGCAATCTTGACATTATCAAAGTGTGCTGAAATCATAACAGTGAGGTTCTTGTTTTCACCCTTCACACTGTTTTTTAGTAAGGTCACACAGTGAGGCCATGTGTATAGTAAGATTTGGTGTTTAATAAAACATTGTTTCTACTAAAACTTTCTGTAACTTATACAACTGGTGTGCTACAACAGCAAATGTATCTGACAAGATTCATTCAATGTGGACCATGAGCTTTATTGTCATCTCTACATTGTCACAATGCAAGCAAGGTAATATTCTAGCACTAGGTGATATAAAGCTATTTGTTTATATAAGAAACATACATTATATTCACTGCACAACCAGTTCCATAACAGTTTAGTAAATTGTGGTGAATGTAAGTGATTTAAGAAAGAAACAATTTCCATATAAAAGTCTATACAAAATAAAAGAATTAATATGTTTTGTTATAATGCTCTGTTATTTTGCTGCTGTTTCTTTAGGAATTCTTATCGGGAAGGAATCCCTACCATGCTTACAATGCAGCACGGGTGAAGAACTTGTGCATTCAACTTTCCTCATTTCGCACTGAGTGCTATCACAAAGGTAAATTGTGTCTGAAACATAGCTATTTTTCTGCTTTCCCACTGTTAGATTCACTTCTGCAAACATCACCCCTAAAAATCCACTTTTCCTCATTTAGAACAGCAAGAACATTTTAAAAGCATATACAATGTATACCAACTAATCCAGGCTGTATGCTCCTGCACAAGCTCAAACAAGCTGAGGTGTTATGTTTGAAAGACACACAGTAACACAATTTCAAATTTTCACAATTCATTTGTGCAATGAATGAGCTTTTAACTTCTTCATTAACTTGTTAATTGAATGATTTGACCACAGTCTGCTCAGATGCTAGAGGAAATGTAGGTGACTCTTTAGCCTTTACAAATTAATTTTCTGTAGTGTAATAAGGGGGAATAAATTCGCAGGAAGGGTTCTAGTTGAGCTTATCTCCACTTCTACATTGCCCCACAACACAAATATACAGTGAAAAGGCTGAAAATAATACTAATTTATAATAAATAATTACCAATAAATTAATGGTTTAATAAAAAAAAAAATCTGTGTGGTGTGCACCTTACTGTACTTACTTTTGTTGCCAGTGGTTTAGACATTGCTGTTACACAAGCTGTAGACTAACTACTTTACATTGTGTCAAAGTGTCATGTCTTTAGTGTTGTCACATGAAAAGATGTAACTATTTTGTTATATCCTTTCATGGGACAACACTGAAGACATGACACTTTGATGCAATGTAAAGACTGAAGAATGTGAGGGGTGTAAACTCACTTTTGTGAGATACTGTAGCTCCATCCGTCTTCTCATCAACTGTAACCAGCTTCTCTGTCTCTTCTGAAGAAAAGCATCCCCAAAGCGTGATGCTGCCATCACCATATTTCACAGTGGGGATGGTGTGTTCAGGGTGTTGTGCATTGTCATTTTTCCTCGACATAGCATTTATAAACATAGAGTTTGCATTTATTCTAAAAAGTTCGGCTTTGTTCTAATCTGACCAGATCATCTTCTTCTACATGTTTGCTGTGTCTAATACCTGCCTTGTGGCAAACTGCAAATGGGACTTTTAATAATGTCTTTCTTTTTCTGGGATATTTTGATAACCTAACACTGCTCCAAAGCTGTATGCCTGGCCTGTCTGGTCTGTTCCTTGGTTTTTATGATGCTGTTGATCACTGATGTTCTCTATCAAACCTCTGAATCCAGAGAACAGTACAGTAGTTATACTGAGAATAAATCACACACAGGTGGACTTTATTGACTAATAAGGTAACTTCTGAAGGCAATTGGTCACAATGGATTTTATTTAGAGGTATCAGAGTACAGGAGGCATGCTTTTCACATTTTTATTTATTAAAGCTTTTGAAACCTATTAATCATTTTTTCACTTCACAACTTTCTGTTGGTCTGTCACATTTAATTAAAATAAAATACGATTGAGTTTTTGGGTGTAACATGAAGAAAAGTGAAAAAGTTCAAGAGGTATGGATACTTTTTCAAGGCACTGTATATATGTATATGTACACAGTACTGTCTAAAGTCTTAGACCATCATTACATTACAAATACTAATAATATACCGTTGACATGAAGTGACTTTCTATTCAATTATTTAATTTTAATAGATTTTTTGTACTTAAATTTAAATAAACACAAAAAAGTCAAATACATCAAAGTGTGACTCTGAAAATATGTTAATGCAACTAAGTCATACTTAAAGACTCATATAATTATAACTTATAGTAAACTGTGTTTCCAGCCCAGTGAAAAATTATGAGTGGCCTGTCCATTATCATCTGAATATGACCAGTTATAGTCATACAGCATTCAAGCTGAGTCTGTGTAAACAAATCATATTGTTAGCATGTAGGTAGTTTTTAATATGTTTTTACATGGACAATCTGCCTTGTGTCAGTAAGCATCACATGTATGTACAGTTTATATTACGATATTAACAAATTATATTTAGGTTTAGTCCATAATCTATATATTATCAGGCCAGTATTGGATTTGGATGTTTTAGACTTTCCTAGAACATAGCAAAATTTTCCACAGATAAAAGAATTATTTAGCTTGATTTATTCATAAGACTTAAATACATTACGCATAACTAACGCATATTCAAAATATCAGCCTGTCTTTTAATTTGAGAATTAAAATTATATAGAATATATATATATATATAGAGAGAGAGAGAGAGAGAGAGTGTTAGGATTCGCGTTCTATGTCCGATTCGCCGCGACCGTCACGTGGGTTTATGTCTTGTTTGTTTACCTTTTGCTTTTTCCCCATGTGGCGGTGGTATGTGTTTCCCTCTGCGCGGCGAATGGTGGTCACGCCCCCTCGTTAGTGTGTGCACCTGTTCCTTATTTGTCCTCGTTTGTGATCGTTTCTGGTGCACTTTATTTAAGCCCTGCACTCACTGCGTTGAGTGCGGGTCTTTTTGAGTTTGAGTTTGGTACCCTACCGTGTCTCTGCGTGGCGTGTTTTTGGTTTTCCCCTCGTGTGTTTTTGTGTATGGACTCGTGCAGCATCCAGGCTGCCCTCCGGGACCCGTGCAGCGCACAGGTTGCCCTCCTGGACCCGTGCAGCGCCCGGCTGCCCTCCTGGACCCGTGCAGCGCCCCGGCTGCCCTCCTGGACCCGTGCAGCATCCAGGCTGCCCTCCAGGACCCGTGCAGCATCCAGGCTGCCCTCCGGGACGTCGACAGCTTCTAGGCTGTCCGCCCGGACTTCCGCAGCTCCTAGGCTGCCCCTCCGCCATCCGGGCCCTGCGGCCTTGGGATGGTCCTCTGGACCTTTTCTTCCCCCAGGACGACCCTCTGGACCCGTCGGCTCCGAGGACAACCCTGTGGACCCTGATCGGTTCTTGGGACGACCCTCTGGACCCGTGGGCTCCGAGGACGAGCTTTGGGACCTTTGTGGTCCCGGGCCGACCCTCTGGACCCCTGGGCTCCGAGGACGATCCTGTGGACCCTGCTCGGTTCCCAGGGCGACCCTCGGGACCCGTCGGCTCCGAGGACGAGCTTGGGGGCGTCTAGGTTCCGGTACGTCCACCCCGGGGTCGTGGGACCGGTGTATTCATGTTTGTATGTAATGTCTTTGGGTAATAAATGTTGTTTTCGTTTGTTACATCGTCTGTCTGTGGATCTCTGCATCTAGGGCTCTGCCACAAAACGGTATGGGGGTTCCGGGGAGTTTTGGCGGGGACGGCGTCCCGTCTCGCTAGTTCCCCCGGACCCAGCATACAGATTTATGTCACATACATACATAGAACACCATTTAATATTCAGCTTAACATAGCAACAAGAAGCAGAGATCTGTACATCTGTAGTGAAAACTTAACAATCTATACTTTCTGCTAGCTACTATGTTTAATTTTTTTTTTTAATCATGTTCCTGCTGGAAATCGTTTTTTGCACCTGCCACATTCAATAACAGAATAGTTATTGGTATTGTCACACCCAAGACCTGCTCGGGTGGACCACACCCACGCTCACCTGCTTACTAATTACGCTCACCTGGTCTTCATTACTGCACCCTATTTGCTTTATATGTTCCAACTTTGTTCCGTTGGTTTTTAACTTTGGATTGTTACACGCCGATTTCTTGTTTTTTCTGTTCTGCCTACGGCTCCGCTACCTGCACTAGCTTCCACCATTTTCCACCCTGCGTCACAGGTATAAGGTTAATCAACAATACAAGTCCTATATTCAGATGATATTGCAATTAAACTGGTTATTGCACACAAGAAAGTTATTTCACTGACCAAGTACCTGTAGTTTCTATTTTAATAACATGTTTATATGTCATATATCATGGTGTTGGTGTTCGACAGCACCCCAGCTTGGATTAAATAGTAAAATGGCTCCTGGGAAGTAGCTGATTATAAACCTGGAAATCTCTGTGTCAATTACTCTAGTACATGTTTTTCAGTTTATTATTATTTTTTGTATAATCATAATTATACACTGTATACTAGAGATTATTTACAAATTATTTCAGTCCAAGACTGATTCTGAATTTTCTGGCATTCAAGTCCATGCTGAATCTGAAGTCAGTGTTGAAAGCCTTGATTTGTGAAAGCAAAACTCCCGTTCACATCTCTGCTGAATACATAAACATTTCATGTTCTTTATAAAAGACTTAGACATAGTGACTTTTAATTTAAATGCAAAGAAAGACAGAATACATTTTGCTAGACAGGCCATTTTGAATAAGAATAAATTCTGTCAGATGAATTTCACCTTACCACCTTCCTAACCACCCCCCATCATATGCTGACGCCTTCTCATTTTGACACTCACTAATTGTCTTTGAACTTTCGCCTCCAATGATTTCTCGTCTCTTCTAGAGTTATTTGCCGTTGCTGCTGTATCCATGCATCACAGCATTGTTAATGAATTTTAGCAGTCAGAGGATTATAATGTCAGCAATAGGTCAAGAATAGGTTTAAAAATACTGATTTGTCTCTAAGCTGGGAGCCAGTGCATAATAATTTTGCAAGGCTGAAAATGACCCAAAAATCATGTTTGTTCTTTTTCGTTAACATGATTCTTTAAGTTAAACATTTAAATGTCCCTGCAGAGAGCAATGCCATTGTTCTAGCATTGTTCATCCTGTCTACAAAAACAACAATGACTGAATAATGCAAACATTAAACTATATATAGAGCCTCTTAAAATCAGTGCATACAACCATGTGCAATTCCAAAAGTCAAGATTCACCAACAAGCAGTTAGACAATGTTTGTTAGTTAGACGATTGTTAAGATTTCCTACTTCCTACTAATATGTAGCATACAATGAAAATGACATCCTAGAGGATTGTGCAATGTTGGGATAATGTTCCTATGCTTTTGGGTAGACTACCGTGTAAACTGTTCAGGCTGTAAATATCCCCTCTGTATTATCATTAATGGTTTGCCTTTGCTATGTGACAGTATGAAAACCTAATAAGCAAAATATGTTGTATTACCAGTACTCACAGGCAATGCTTTTCAGACCTTCGGTATAATTAAAATGCATCATCACATGCTAACTAAAGTTTATATCATTCATTAAACTTGGTGGAATTCAATATTTCAGTTAATTAAATGATTAATTATCTGATTGCACTATTGCACTGTTCATTCATTACGCATAAACATTTTTTCTTCTGGTTAACAGCACAGCCTTTTTTTCTTTTACACCCTTGTGCCACACCCTTAGAGCTAGCAGACACTCAGCGAAGCATGTGTTTCTCTGGGTGTCTTCATGTATGTGCTGTCATGTCATGAGTCTGATTACATTGATTTTGAGCCAAACCTGGGTGCATGATGTTCCCTGACAGTAAATGGAGTGATAACAGGTATGTTTTGCACAGAAGACGTTTTAGTGGTGTGCAAATATCATGCTATGGTGCATAGTTTCTTTTAAAATGATTGATTTCATGTTAAAAAATTGGGAATATGACTAACTTTAATAAATGGCCTTACTAGGACTTACAATTAATTTACAATATTTACAATGTACAAAGTAAAGACAACAGGATGATATAAAGCACAAACTAACTGCATCTCCACTGTGTTATTGACAGTTTTACATGTACCCATGCAGCCACATGAATGCCCGTGACCCTACAATGTCATAGACATGTACATATATTAAAAACATTTGTGCTTCTTTTGTTTTTAACCACCAGCCTCAACTAACAGCATGTCATGACTCCAGGTTGCTTTTACCCTCTGGAGTTATAGTCTTATCAGTAAGAGTCCTGATTCTTAAACCTCTCTTTCTAGTCACATTCCCCTCTCCATTCTGAGGGGCCCTGAGGATTATGTGTGGTTTTACATGGGAGATAGACATCAGCAGGATTCAGTATGGCCATCTTAGGATCTTAGGGTGGCTATTCCTCTTCCAAAGTGTCTGTGTGTGTTTGTAAATACTGGGTGCAATCAATAGCACCAAAGAAATTAGGCATGACTTTAATCTGATCAAAGAAAAAAAAGTAAAATAAAAATCATGTTCCTGATCGCTCATGACTAATTGAACTGTCACAAGCGTTAATCAGCTGCATATAACAATCTGACAAGCTGAGTTATTGAATACAAGAGTATTAATACAACTATGTATTGGTTATATTTAACTATTGTTTATTGTAAATGTGTCCCTCTTCAAATAATTCTACTTGTTCTTGGACGATGGATAGTGTGGGAGTATGTGCTTTTGTGTGTGTGTGTGTGTGTGTGTGTGTGTGTGTGGAAGACTGCTCTTCTATCACATATACTACCCCAGGTGGGTGACGGGTCCATTTTAAGTCCCAGCACACTCCTATGTGTTGTCTTCTTTTCACAATACCATCACTTTTCTAGGAAAAAGGAATGATGGTGGTGGTGGATGATGATGGACAAGGAGTACAGGTCACCTTAGCTCTTCAAATGTAACATTTCACATGTTTTTTAATTTCATGATATTACTGTTCTCAAGACTTGCAAACATCATATCACAGTGATCTATCAACCCCTGCTTCTCTTGGCAACTGTATCAATGATCAACACATATCAGCAAGGCACTGACAGCTGGCCTGTTTCCTTCTCTATTCAGGATAGCTCAAGTTACCCCTCTACTGAAGAAGCTGTGTAACTACATCAAGTGCATACCTGCTTCCCTCCTCCTGTTTCTGTTTTATTAAATAAATTAACCTTCATAATCCTAACCTGTCTGAAGTGTTGAGCCATGTCCCCAAGGCCAGACCACAAGGTTTCAGTGTCCTTGATGCTTATTGGTGAAATGCACTTCCCACACCAATCAGAACATCCCACAATTTTCTTCCTTCCCCAATATGTCTAAAGACTGGTCATACAATATCTAGGATACTGTCTCTTCTATTATTTTCAATTTCTTTGACCTGCTTTTTGTATAGATTTTTGTTAGCTTATTAGCATACCTGTAGTTGTTATTATATCTACTCTTGACTGTTTCTGGTTTGACTGGTAACTAATGCATAAAGATGAACAGGTACTCCAACAGTTTGCATGTTTTGTAAGTGGCTCTGAATAAAAGTGCCTGCCAAATCACTGAATGTAAATGTAATGTAATTGTAGTCTGACTGGTCTGCCTAGGCATCCATATACTCTGCAGGGTGTGGAAAACTCTGTGTTGGAAACATTACACTTGAACACTGATTACACTGATTAACCTCAGTGGGCAAGGCACATCGCAGCTAAACCTACCTGTTAAGCCCTTGATTAAGGCCCTGTACTGTCAACACAACTGTAAGTTACTCTTAAAAAGGCAGGTTTGGAAAGATGATTGACATCTACAAAGTATGTACTATTTAAGATTTTCTTCTTTTGGCAGGATTTAGCTGAAATGAACGTTGATCATGAAGATAAACAGGACTGCTGCACCAAAACAGATATATTAAATGTATATTAGTTAGCAGATGACCTTATCCAGACTGACTTACCACAAACTGATGCAATCTTAAAAGATACAGTCTCAAGAGCTGAGGGTTAAAGACCTCGTTCCAGGACTAAGAAATGGAAGCTTGGCAGTCTTGGGATTTGAACCATGAGCCTTCTGGTCAATAATCAATTTAAGCATTTATTAAACTGTAAATAAGAATGATACTTCCCAGAGGAAGACCTGGAATTTGCCATTTAAGCGTTCTCAGAGTGTAGCCTATAAATATAAACCTGCATAGTTGCCTCTACATTGTCACACAAATATAGTGATGTAGTTAAGCATACAACAAAATCATGTACTGTCTAAAACAATACAAACTGCACTGTGCAGAGTAAATTTGTAATGCCATCTGGACAGTCATCTGGGCTTAAATACAATCACCTTTATTCATAAGTACAATTCAGTGATAAGACATTGATTTTCCTTTAACTTTGATTTATATTAAATATGGAATTTGCATAAATTATCCATTAATACATTTGCACATTACAGTTATATTTGCACAGACCTGTGCAAAATTTAGACAACTTGTCAAATTAAGTAGAATTTTCTTATTCTTTTCAGAATTTAAGTTTAGTTTTGGAAGGTTTCTGAAAATTTATCGGAATGTTCAATTTGGCATAACACCAAACATTTTACATGCAACCTGTGAGAAATCCCGCTCGTGACTCTCTCTCGCTCTCGCGCTCTCCCAGTCCCGTTTACTAATCAGCGCGATTTTCATTGTCACCAGGTGCGGCTTGTTGTTTCCGACTCTCACTCTCCCTTTATAAGGCTTCCGTTTCCGCTGTTCGAGTGCGAAGTACTGTTTTGCTGTTGGTAACTCATACTGAGCGCGATCTACGTGATCTTTTTGGACTGCTTCTTCTAGTGATCTTTATTCAGTGTTTATTCCACGTTGGGTGAGTGTGTGCGTGTTTGGTTATTATAGCGTGTGTTAGTAGATAGAGTTTTGGTTTCCTCCCGTTCTCCGCTCACCCTTTCCCCTCTCCTTTCCCCTTTCCCTTAGAACATAGTGTTAGTCTGTTCGTGGATGCGTGTGAGCGTGTTTGGTTTGTCCGTGTCAGTTTTCGGTAGCTCCAGTTTTGTGTCTGTCCGTAGCCCTGCGACTGTCACTCCTTTTCCCTGTTCCTTCTCGCTGTGCGTTTGGAGCTTTTTTGGTTACGGTGTGTGTTATGTCTTTGTTAAGATAACATGTAGTATAATCATGTGTAAAGTCGCTGTTCAATAAAAGAGACTCACACGCAGAGATGCATAGGAACAACCCGTTACTTTTTACTGCTTGGAACACACCCACACACATATATCGCTATTACCACCTACAGGATGATTAATGCAATAACACCTACAAGTCTAACAACATAACATTTCCCTCCTCCCTTACTGAAAAGGTACACAAAGAATGCTTCCCCGTGTCAACTTACAGAAATAACCTAGAAGTTGAGAGTAAACTGTCTCTTTGCAGAAATAGCGCACAAGCATAACTATATACAGTCCATAGTTCTTTTTTCTCAATTCCTTTTGGATTTCTTAATACACATCACGTGCTTACAGTATAAAGTTCTACAGATTCAGGCGGTCAGGAGGTTTAGTAGCTCGCACAGGATAACGTCTGGTTTCCTCTTTGGGATCAGAGACATCCTGTGAGGTTTGATCCTTACGTGGATTTCCACCATGTGTATCTTTGGAGATTTGATCCGGTTTGTTTTCAGTCTCGCAAGATAGACTTGTTTCAGTTGAAATCTGGACAGTAGAAGGCACGGTAGACCGACTAGTCGATTCAACGGTGTCCGATCTTGCAGTTTTCTCTGTAGTACTCTGCCTCTGGTGAGGTAGAAGTTGATCAGCATGTCGTCGCCAGGATTCTGTTGCACCGACATCCACTGTATATGAACCTGGTCCACTTTGGGTGGTAACTCCTGTTGCCCATTTCTCACCCCCTCTGTAATCACGAGCCAGCACAACATCACCTACTGCAAAATGTCTCAATTTGGAACATGCGGCCCTACGGAGGACCTGTGACTCCTGCGTGTGTCTCACCGCTGACAGAACACTAGGTCTCACAACGTCCAGTCAAATGCGCAGTCGTCGGCCCAGAAAGAGCAAGGAAGGAGTTTCTTTGGTTGTTGAGTGTGGCGTGTTACGGTAGGTCAGTAGAAAGGTATTCAACCTCTGCAGGAGAGAGGCTGAAGAATTCTTTGAGCACTTCAGAGCCTGTTTCAAAGTTTGCACAAACCTTTCAGCTTGTCCGTTACTGGCTGGATGAAACGGGGCTGAGCGAATGTGCTTAACATGGTTGGCTTTTAGGAATGTGGAAAATTCCTGTGCTGTGAACTGAGGTCCATTATCACTGACAAGGACTTCCAGAATTCCATAGCGGCTGAAAAGATTCTGCAAAACACGTATAGTCTTGTCTGTAGTTGTGGACTCCATGATCTGAACTTCTGGCCACTTCGAATGAGCACCACATGTCCACATGTATTAGTTCCCATGGTTTGCTGGGCCAAACCCATGGGTGGAGAGGGGCTTGGCAGGGCATTTTTAGGATCTGGTGACATGATAAACAGCTCCTTGCTTGCTGCTCAATGTCGCTATCGAGGCCAGGCCACCATACATAGCTGCGAGCTATGGCTTTCATTCTCACCACACCAGGGTGGCCACTGTGCAGTTCTTCAAGGATCCTTTGTCTCAATGTAGATGGAACAATCACTCTTATGCCCCACATTAGACATCCTTGCTGCACTGACAATTCATTGCGTCTGGAAATGAATGGTGATAGCTCACTGGTACTGGCATTGCTCAGTCCTCTGTTTCCTTGAGTGACCATATTCAAAACTGTAGCCAAAATTGGGTCTACCTGTGTTTCGCAGCGGATTTCAGCAGCACTGACTGGTAATGTTTCCATTTGCTTTAGATAGAAGACGTCCACAGTGCCTTGCCTTTCTTTGTGTTCCACCTGCAAAGGTAATCTTGAAAGACCATCTGCATTGGCATGATGAGCTGCTTTCTTGTATTCAATGGTATAGTTGTGAGCAGACAAGAGTAGAGCCCACCTTTGCATGCGCGCTGCTGCCATGGAAGGCACTCCTTTCTCTGCTCCGAATATGGTAGTCAAGGGACGATGGTCAGTGAGAAGTGTAAACTTCCGCCCATATAAATATTGGTGGAATTTTCGCACACCAAAAATGATTGCCAAAGCCTCACGCTCAATTTGCGCGTAATTCTGTTCTGCTTTGCTTAGTGTTCGTGACGCAAATGCTATTGGCTTCTCTTCTCCATTTGGAAACACATGGGAGATTACTGCCCCAATACCATAGGGTGAAGCGTCACATGCCAGCCTAATGCTGTTTTGTGGATCATAATGTGTCAATACATTGTGCGACACAAGCTGTTCCTTTGCCCTCCTAAAAGCAGATTCACATTGTGCGGACCAATGCCAGCGTGTCTCCTTACGCAGCAGGGCATTCAGAGGATTCAGAATAGTTGCAAGATCCGGTATGAAGCGTCCATTATAATTAATCAGACCCAAGAATGATCTCAGCTGAGTGAGATTGATAGGAGCTGGGGCGTCGACAACTGCTCACACTTTCTCGGGAGATTTGTGTAATCCTGCGGCATCAATTATATGACCCAGGTACTCCAAAGAGTCTTTCAAAAATTCACATTTTTCCCTCTCAACTCGCAAGCCAAACTCCTCCAGACGTCCAAGCACTGCATCAAGATGTTGTAGGTGTTCGGCGTCAGTACCCCCAGTTACCAATATGTCATCCAGATAACAGTGTACATTAGGTAGCCCCTGCAAGATCTGGTCCATGGCCCTTTGAAAAATGGCTGGAGCCGAGGAGATACCAAAAGGAAGACGATTATAACGGAACAGGCCTTTCTGCGTGTTGATTGTGAGGAGTTTTCGCAAACTCTCATTGACTTGCATTTGCAAATAGGCATTGGACAGATCCAATTTGCTAAAACGTTGTCCTCCTGCCAAGGATGCAAAAAGATCCTCAATACGTGGTATTGGGTATTGCTCAATTTGAAGAAAAGGGTTTATTGTCACTTTAAAATCACAACAAATGCGCACTGTTCCATTCTTCTTTGCCACTGGAACTATTGGAGTTGCCCACTCGCTATATTGTACAGGTGACAGGACTCCAATTTTTGTTAGACGGGTCAATTCCGCTTCAACTTTAGGGCGCAGAGCATAAGGGACCATTCTTGGCTGGAAGAACTTGGGTTTGTGATCAGGCTTTAATGACACATTTGCCTCAATGCCTTTCATCACTCCTAGCTCTTTGGAGAAAAGTGCAGCATGTTTTCGTAACACATCCTCCAACGTACTTATTTGGACTGTCCGTATCTCTTTCCAATTCAGTTTGATTTGGCGCAACCACTCTCTACCAAACAATGGTGGATAATTGCCCTGGACAACATACAGAGGAAGTACAGCAGTGTGTTTGTTCATTTTTACTCGAACATTGACAACCCCTTGTGGACACAATGCTTCGCCAGTGTATGTCCTCAACACAATGTCAGTTGGCTGTAGGGGCAAATGGTTCAATGTTGCTTCATACTTAGCTACTGAAATCAGTGAGACTGCCGCTCCTGTGTCGAGCTCCATCTCAAAAGTGATTCCCTCAATTTCAGGTTTTACTGTGATATGTGCATTTTCTCCTGCTTGAGAAACTTTGTACAGAGCCAGGTCAGAATCTGTGTCATCACTGGACATTTTTCCAGTATTCACATGATGTACTCGGTTACTTTTGGTATAGCCCTTGTCCCTGGTAGGTTTATGCTTCAATTTACTTTCTTTTACTTTTGTCTTTTTTGATCTGCAAACACGGCTTATATGTCCTTTTTTCCACATGAATTGCAATTCTTATCCTTGTACCAACAATCATCATCATTATGAGTTGTTTTTCCACATCTTTTGCATTTATTAGGGACTTGACTTGATGAGAGAGAGAGAGCATTTACCTTCAGTGATCCACTGAGCTGCTGTGACTCTCGTGCTGCTATCTCCATGGATGCCGCTATTTCCACAGCTTTTTTAAATGTGAGTGAAGCCTCAGTGAGCAGTCGTTTTTGCATTGCTTCACTCTTCAATCCACAGACAAATCTGTTGCGGAGAGCATCTTCTAACTGATCCCCAAACTCACAGTGTTCAGATAGTTTTTTAAGCACTGCTACATACTGGCAAATGGTCTCACCCACCTCTTGATATCGTTTGTGGAAGCGAAATCTTTCGGCGATGACCAGAGGCTTAGGAGAAAAATGCTGCTGTAGTACTGCGTTTATTTCATTAAAACTCCTGTCACCTGGCTTCTCCGGTGCAACAAGGCTACACAGAAAACCATACAACTTACAGCCAACTACACTTAGTAGAACAGGTACTTTCTTTCCATCCTCAATGCTATTTGCCTCTATTAAATGGTCAAATCTTTTAATGTAGGTTGTCCACTGTTCGACATTTTCGTCAAACGCTTCCACGTGGCCAATGGTAGCAGCCATGCTACTAAATTGTTCCACAAGACGCTTCCAAAGTACAAATCAGAGCCACTGTACTCACTCTGCTGGGTTCAGAAGTAACTCACACACCTCGTCGCCAAATATGTTATGTCTTTGTTAAGATAACATGTAGTATAATCATGTGTAAAGTCGCTGTTCAATAAAATAGACTCACACGCAGAGATGCATAGGAACAACCCGTTACTTTTTACTGCTTGGAAAACACCCACACACATATATCGCTATTACTACCTACAGGATGATTAATGCAATAACACCTACAAGTCTAACCACAACATAACACATAGGACGTCACTGACAATTGATTTTCTAAAAGCTATACAGCTGTTTAGTCCCAATTATTTGAATCCCTTTGAACTTTGCAGATGGAAATGCTCATACTTTCATTTTTAAACATATCTCTGAGTTCCAATCATAATCCATCCATCTATCCATTATCTTCCTCTTAATTTACAAGCAATTGATCGCTTTCTGCTGTCAGATAACAAGATGAGGTTCTGCACCCTATAGTGGTCCCCTATACTGAAGCAATTAGAAACAACTTTCTTTCATGGATAATAATGCAAGGCTTCACCGTGTTCATCTCATAAAAACATACTTTAGGACACAGGACCTTCACATTCTCCAGACCAGCTGAAATTTATTCCCTCATGCAGTAATTATCCAATGGGAGGCTCTGACCTATTTGCGTAGTTACATTTAGGTGGTGAACTTTTTTTTGGCCAGGCAGTGTAAAGAGGCAATACATGTTTATTGAAGTTATACAGTATTACAGTGAGAAAGACATGTTTTATAAAGTCATAAACCTTGAGAAAAAAAAACTACACCATGCTTTTAAAACTATTACAGACTAAATGAGTGTAAGAGAAAATCTAAGATTATGCAAAGGTATCACTAGACAGAATATAATTACTAACATATTAGCTACTGCTACATTGTGCTTGAATAATACTTATTTATAATAGTCATTATGCTGCACTACTTAAAGGATTTCTGCTGAAATAATATTTATTTGTTCAGATTTTACCCCAAATGAAATGCTGATTTCAAATATGTAGTGAAACAATATATAAAAAAGAAAATAAAATGTTTTTCATAAATAAAATAGTTTAAGAATTTAGATTATAAAGTCGAATACTAAGGGTAATAAGAAGTCTTGAAGTTCCGATAGCAAGTATTATATTTGTTTATTGTAAAATATAATTTAAAAAAAGTATATTGTCTAAAAGAGCAGTAACTGTATAATTTTAAATTGTTAGGATATTTTTTTTCTCTTTTTGGATGCTGTGGAATAGTTATGATCAGGGTTGTTACACTGTGAACACCAGCAGTATTCTGTCATCATTCTGTTACATCTGCTTTGATATCTATGTTCCATGATCTTAATGTCTTGATGGAAGCATTCTCCTTCATCTTCACTCATAGCTCCAGGATTTAGTTTAGGTGGCTATCAAGGAAATGCTATTTGACACTCATATTTGTTCCCTGTGTTTGAAAAGCTATCAACAAAGTTTGATCTTAATTGTTTTCATATTCTTTCTGCAGTTCCCTAGAAAGTCTGTAATCATGTCAGAAAAAGCAGACCAAGCATCCTTTTCTATGGTTTTCAAGGTATTGATGAATTCTCTGTTTTTGATTAAAAACCTAATTTGTGGGCCATCAAATATGAAAGTTTTTAACATTTGTATTTAGCACCTAGCACATGGTACACGTGCATTTGAAGCACTTACGATCTTGGTCCAAAATCCTAACAAACTGTTTAATAAGTCCCAGTTATATGCAATGGGGGAGCAACACACAAGTTTCATGGATTTAAAACAATTTTCCATAGATGGAAAAAGAATTGGGAGAGTTTGCAAAAGCAGGTGGAGCCAACAGGCTTAGCTAAAGGAAAGAAACAGCATGAAGAAGCATGAAGAAGGACTGGCTCGTATTCATGGTCACAACAGACAATCACTTTGATCACCTTCTCAGATTCCTGAAAACTCAAAGAGAAAATATAGAGAAGCTACAGCAGCTTGACGTGTGTGAGAAGCATGACAAAAGGTCTGCTTACATAGAGATAAAAATATGCCTCCACCTAATCCACAAGGAAAGGTGGATGTGTTGTCTGTGGAGAAGAGAAGCATAGAGAAAAGATTTTCTTTTGCAAATGGTTCAAAAAACTGAAACCAAATGAAAAGCCGAATGCTGTGGAAAAACTGGGAGCAAGCAACAGGTGTTTATTATATCATGAAAAATATGGTGACTGTAAAAATACCTGTGTAGAAAACAGAATGTAGAAGAGGGAGCTACACAGACCAACATTAATTTTTTTTTGTTGCAGAGGAGACACTAAGAGGAGTTAAACAGCGAGACCATAAATGTTAAGCATGAGTAGGTACAAGCTTACAGCGGACCAAAAGAAAATTGTGTCCGAATTCTCCCGAGAGATGGTAGAAATGTTTAGGAAAGCTTTCACCAACAACACTGCAAAGACATATTGTACTGACAAGCCTGGAGTAATGGAGTCATGGAACTTAACAAGAGTTACCAGTTATCCTAATGCTGCTAGAGGTAACTGACAATGCAGCATAGACTCTCATAGAATTACATTTACCATATTTAGCAGACGCCCTTATCCAGAGCAACTTACCAAAGTGCTTTAAGACTTCAGTAACATAATAACATAATCTATTCCTAATAATTAGTAATTTAAACAAGAATACACTTCTTAAACTGTATAGGTTGTGTGGGTATTTGTTTTAGGAGAGAGAGGAAAATAGAAGGGTAAGGATTAGTTAAAGTAAGTGCGGAATAAATGGGTCTTCAAACAACATTTTTTGAAGATAACCAGTCACTCAGCTGTTCGAACATTGAGGGGAAGTTAATTCCAACACTTAGAAGCCAAAACTAACAAGAGTCTAGATGAATGCCTTCCTCATCCCCTGAGAGAGGGGGGGACCAGTGCTAGAGGACTGGAGTGTGTGAGGTGCAGTGTGGGGTGTGATAAGTGCTGCAAGGTAGGAGGGTGCAGACCCAGTTTTAGTTTTGTAAGCAAGCATCAGAGTTTTAAATCTGATGCGAGCAGCTACAGGGAGCGGAAAGAACAGAGCAGTGGTGTAGTGTGTGTAAACTTGGGAACATTGAACACGAGTCTTGCAGGTGAATTCTGGATCAGCTGTAAGGATCAGCTAGCAGTCACAGGTAACCCCGCTAAGTGAGAGTTGCAGTAGTTCATGATATGTCAGCTATACATGCTGAGATCTTGACAGAGACCTGGGTGTCTGAGGGAGAGAAGGAGAGAATTAGTTGGGTGTCATCGGCATAGCAGTGATATGAAAAGCCATGTGAGGATATGACCTCACCAAGAAAGCGAGTATAAAGGGAGAACAAGAGAGGACCAAGCACTGAGCCTTGTGGGACACCGGTGGTAAGTTTGTGGGATGAGGACATGGATCGTCTGCATGATACCTGTTATTACCTGTCGGCTAGGTAGGAAGCAAACCACCGCCATGTTGTTTCCTGGATTCAAAGACTGCAGTCTCTCAGTGAGCCAAGACGGCCGTTTCTGAAGAAAGTGCAGCTTTGAAGCCTGATTGGTTCGGATCTTAAAGGCTGTTCTGGAACATAGAGAGACAGTTGGCTATAAACAATGCGTTCTAAGACAAATGAAGTAATACCGGTCTGTAGCTTTTGACATCTTAAGGATCCATAGTGGGTTTCTTAAATAAAGGGGTAATCCTTGCCATCTTGAAAGCTGAGGACACATGACCAGATGATAGCGGGTTGTTGATAATGGAGGGGATGAACGGTAAGAGGAGATGACACAAAGCTGCCAGAAGATTGAACTTGCACAGTGAAAAGATCACTTTGGTTATTTATGGGGTTGGAGGAATGGCCATGGCAGTCAGAACAAAGAAATGTTTGCTCAGAGTGAGGATCAAGACACCCAAAGGCAAAGAAAGAGCTCATGAGCTTGTCTGCTATGGCTTGGAAGAAACTGCCAAATTAATCAGAGTAATCAGACCTGAGCAACTATAGAAGTTTTTTCCAGCATCCAGCCTGGGGCTGCGTCCGAAATCGCATACTTTGACAGTACGCACTAGATTCGACTCAGTACGCTCTTTAAGTACGCAAGTATGCAGTATACGCAGAACCTCGGACGCACTACGCCCGCCATCTCTTACCAATGTCATGTGACGCATGACGTCACACCACCAACAAAAAATCGCCTCCATTCAGTTCATTAAAAGCCCAA